>JARFJB010000799.1:7542500-7850530 GCA_036346205.1 Vesta saturnalis
GGGTGTGGAGGTGTGTGTGTGTGAGTGCGTTGTGTGTGTGTAGTGTGAGTGTTGAGGTGTGTGTGTTGTGTGTGTGTGGTGGGTGTGTGTGTGTGAGTGTGTGAGTGTGTGGTGTGGGTAGTGTGAGTGTGTGTGTGAGTGTGTGCGTGTGTGGTGTGAGTGTGTGAGTGTGGTGGTGGTGTGTGAGTGTGTATGTGGTGTGTGAGTGTGTGAGAGGGTGAGTGTGAGTGTGTGAGTGTGTGTGTGGTGTGTGGTGGTGGTGAGTGTGAGTGTGGTGGTGAGTGGTGAGTGTGTGAGTGTGTGAGTGTGTGGTGTGTGTGTGTGTGTGGGTGTGTGGTGGTGTGGTGTGTGGTGTGGTGGGTGTGTGGTGTGTGGTGTGTGTGTGTGTGTGGTGTGAGTGTGTGAGTGTGTGGTGTGAGTGTGTGGTGTGTGGGTGTGATGTGTAGTGTGGAGTGTGGGTGTGTGTGGTGTGTGAGTGTGTGGTGTGTGTGTGGGTGGGGTGTGTGTGTGGTGTGGGTGGTGTGTGTGGGTGGTGTGGTGGGTGTGTGAGGTGTGTGGTGGTGTGGGGTGGGTGTGTGAGTGTGTGGTGTGTGAGTGTGGTGGGTGTGTGGGTGTGGGTGTGAGTGTGTGTGTGGTGGTGGTGTGAGTGGTGTGTGAGGTGTGTGTGGGTGTGTGAGTGTGTGAGGTGTGAGTGTGGGTGAGTGTGGTGTGTGGTGTGTGGGTGTGGGTGAGTGTGTGAGGTGTGAGTGTGTGAGTGTGTGAGTGTGTGGTGTGTGGTGTGGGTGTGTGTGGTGGTGTGTGGTGTGTGGTGTGGGTGTGTGGTGTGTGGTGTGGGGGTGTGGTGTGTGTGGGTGTGGTGGTGGTGTGGGTGGTGTGAGTGTGTGAGTGTGTGAGTGTGGTGGTGGTGGTGTGTGGTGTGTGTGTGTGTGGTGTGTGTGGTTGTGGGTGTGAGTGTGTGGTGTGTGTGGTGTGTGTGGGTGTGAGTGTGTGTGGTGTGTGTGAGTGTGTGGTGTGTGGTGTGTGTGTGTGTGTGTGTGAGTGTGGGTGTGTGTGTGTGTGTGTGTGGTGGGTGTGTGGTGGTGTGTGAGTGTGTGAGTGTGAGTGTGAGTGTGAGTGTGTGAGTGTGTGAGTGTGTGAGTGTGTGAGTGTGAGTGTGTGAGTGTGAGTGTGTGAGTGTGTGAGTGTGTGAGTGTGAGTGTGTGAGTGTGTGAGTGTGTGTGTGTGTGAGTGTGTGAGTGTGTGTGTGTGTGTGTGTGTGTGTGTGTGTGAGTGTGTGAGTGTGTGGAGAGTGTGTGAGTGTGTGTGTGTGTGTGTGAGTGTGTGTGTGTGTGTGTGTGTGTGTGAGTGTGAGTGTGTGAGTGTGTGAGTGTGTGAGTGTGTGAGTGTGAGTGTGTGAGTGTGTGAGTGTGAGTGTGTGAGTGTGTGAGTGTGTGAGGTGTGTGAGTGTGTGAGTGTGAGTGTGTGAGTGTGAGTGTGAGTGTGTGAGTGTGTGAGTGTGTGAGTGTGTGAGTGTGTGAGTGTGAGAGTGTGTGAGTGTGTGAGTGTGTGAGTGTGTGAGTGTGTGAGTGTGAGAGTGTGTGTGTGAGTGTGAGTGTGTGAGTGTGTGAGTGTGTGTGTGTGTGTGTGAGTGTGTGTGAGTGTGTGAGTGTGAGTGTGTGAGTGTGTGAGTGTGTGAGTGTGTGAGTGTGTGTGTGTGAGTGTGTGTGTGTGTGTGAGTGTGTGTGTGTGTGTGAGTGTGCGAGTGTGTGAGTGTGTGTGTGTGTGTGAGGTGTGCGTGTGTGTGGAGTGTGTGTGTGTGTGTGTGTGAGTGTGTGTGTGTGTGTGTGTGTGAGTGTGTGTGGTGTGTGAGTGTGAGAGTGTGAGTGAGTGTGTGAGTGTGAGTGTGTGTGAGTGTGTGAGTGTGGTGTGTGAGTGAGTGTGTGAGTGTGTGAGTGTGTGAGTGTGTGAGTGTGTGAGTGTGAGTGTGTGAGTGTGTGTGTGTGTGTGTGTGTGTGTGTGTGTGTGTGAGTGTGTGTGTGTGTGTGTGTGTGAGTGTGTTGTGAGTGTGTGAGTGTGTGAGTGTGTGCTCGTGGGTGTGTGAGTGTGTGAGTGTGTGTGTGTGTGTGAGTATGTGAGTGTGTGAGTGTGTGAGTGTGTGAGTGTGTGTGTGAGTGTGTGTGTGTGTGTGTGTGTGTGTGTGTGTGAGTGTGTGAGTGTGTGGTGTGTGTGTGTGTGTGTGTGTGTGAGTGTGTGTGAGTGTGAGTGTGTGAGTGTGTGAGTGTGTGAGTGTGTGAGTGTGTGAGTGTGTGTGAGTGTGTGAGTGTGAGTGTGTGAGTGTGTGTGAGTGTGTGAGTGTGTGAGTGTGGTGTGTGAGTGTGTGAGTGAGTGTGTGAGTGTGTGTGAGTGTGAGTGTGTGTGAGTGTGTGTGTGTGTGTGTGTGTGTGAGTGTGTGTGTGTGTGTGTGTGTGTGTGTGTGAGTGTGTGTGTGTGTGTGTGTGTGTGTGTGTGTGTGTGTGAGTGTGTGAGTGTGTGAGTGTGTGAGTGTGTGAGTGTGTGAGTGTGTGAGTGTGTGAGTGTGTGAGTGTGTGTGTGTGTGAGTGTGTGAGTGTGTGAGTGTGTGAGTGTGTGTGTGAGTGTGTGAGTGTGTGTGTGTGTGAGTGGTGTGTGTGTGAGTGTGTGTGTGTGTGTGTGTGTGTGTGTGAGTGGTGGTGTGTGTGGGTGTGAGGTGTGTGTGTGTGTGGTGTGTGTGGGTGTGGTGTGGGGTGGTGTGTGAGTGTGTGGAGTGTGAGGTGTGAGTGTGAGTGTGGTGTGTGGTGTGTGAGTGTGTGAGTGTGTGAGTGTGTGAGTGTGTGGAGTGTGGTGAGTGTGTGTGAGTGTGTGGTGTGTGTGTGGTGTGTGAGTGTGTGTGTGGTGTGTGAGTGTGAGTGTGTGTGTGTGAGGTGTGAGTGTGTGAGTGTGTGGTGTGTGGTGTGTGTGTGGTGTGTGAGGTGTAGTGTGTGAGTGTGGTGTGTGGTGTGTGAGTGTGAGTGTGTGAGTGTGTGTGGGGTGTGTGGTGTGTGGTGTGGTGAGTGTGTGTGAGGTGTGAGTGGTGAGTGTGTGAGTGTGTGAGGGTGTGTGAGTGTGTGGTGTGTGTGTGTGAGGTGTGAGTGTGTGGTGAGTGTGTGTGGTGAGTGTGTGAGTGTGTGAGTGTGTGTGTGTGAGGTGTGTGTGTGGTGTGTGTGTGAGTGTGTGGTGTGTGAGTGTGTGGTGTGTGTGGAGTGTGTGAGTGTGTAGTGTGTGTGTGTGTGTGGTGTGAGGGTGTGTGGTGTGTGGTGTGTGTGAGTGTGTGAGTGTGTGGTGGTGGTGCGTAGTGCGTGTGTGGTGAGTGGTGAGTGTGTGAGTGTGTGAGTGTGTGAGTGTGTGAGTGTGAGTGTGTGAGTGTGTGAGTGTGTGAGTGTGTGAGGTGGTGTGAGTGTGTGAGTGTGTGTGTGGTGTGGTGTGTGGTGGTGGTGTGTGGGTGTGTGTGTGGTGTGTGTGTGTGTGGGTGTGTGTGCGTGTGTGGTGCGTGTGTGTGGTGGTGGTGGGTGTGGGTGTGGTTGTGGTGTGTGGGTGTGTGAGTGTGTGGGTGGTGGGTGTGTGGGGTGTGTGGTGTGTGGGTGTGGGTGTGGGTGTGGTGTGTGGTGTGTGGTGTGTGGGTGTGGTGGTGGTGTGTGGTGGTGGGTGTGGTGGGTGTGGTGTGTGGTGTGTGAGTGTGTGAGTGTGTGGTGTGTGAGTGGTGTGTGAGTGTGTGGAGTGTGTGTGTGAGTGTGTGGAGTGTGTGAGTGTGTGTGTGTGTGTGGTGTGTGAGTGTGTGGTGTGTGTGAGGTGTGTGAGTGTGTGTGTGAGTGTGTGGTGGTGTGTGAGTGTGTGAGTGTGGGTGTGTGGTGTGTGGTGTGGAGTGTGTGAGTGTGTGGGAGGTGTGGTGTGTGTGGTGTGTGTGTGTGTGGGGTGGTGTGTGTGTGGTGTGGGTGTGTGGTGTGGTGTGGTGTGGGTGTGAGTGTGTGGTGTGTGTGTGTGTGGTGTGTGTGGTGTGTGGTGTGTGGTGTGTGTGTGTGGTGTGAGTGTGTGGGTGTGTGTGTGGGTGTGTGAGTGGTGTGAGTGTGTGAGTGGGGTGTGTGAGTGTGTGGGTGTGTGGAGTGTGGAGTGGTGTGAGTGTGTGAGGTGTGGGTGTGTGGGAGTGTGTGAGGTGTGGTGTGAGTGTGTGAGTGTGTGAGGGTGTGTGAGTGTGTGGGAGTGTGTGGTGTGTGTGTGGGTGTGAGTGTGTGGTGTGGTGTGTGGTGTGTGTGTGTGTGGGTGTGTGTGTGGTGTGTGTGTGGTGTGTGGTGGGTGTGGTGTGGTGTGTGTGTGCGTGTGGGTGTGTGTGTGTGGGTGGTGTGTGTGGGTGTGAGTGTGTGGTGTGGTGTGTGGTGTGTGGTGTGTGAGTGTGTGTGTGAGGTGTGTGAGTGTGTGAGTGTGTGAGTGTGTGAGTGTGTGAGTGTGGTGTGTGAGGTGTGAGTGTGTGAGGGGTGGTGTGAGTGTGTGAGTGTGTGAGTGTGTGAGTGTGGTAGTGTGAGGTGTGTGAGTGTGTGAGTGTGTGTGTGAGGTGGGTGTGGAGGTGGTGTGGTGTGTGAGGGTGTGTGGTGTGTGAGTGTGGGTGGTGTGTGGTGTGTGAGGTGTGTGGGTGTGTGAGTGTGAGTGTGTGGGTGTGTGGGTGTGAGTGGTGTGTGAGGTGTGGGTGTGTGTGTGTGTGTGGGTGTGTGGTGTGTGTGTGTGTGTGTGTGTGTGTGGGTGTGTGTGGTGTGTGTGTGTGTGGTGTGGTGTGTGTGTGTGTGTGTGGGGTGTGTGTGGTGTGGTGTGTGAGTGGTGAGTGTGTGAGTGTGTAGTGTGGGTGTGAGTGTGTGGGTGTGTGAGTGTGGTGAGTGTGTGAGTGTGTGAGTGTGTGAGTGTGAGTGTGAGTGTGTGAGGTGTGAGTGTGAGTGTGTGTGGTGTGTGGTGTGTGTGGTGTGTGGTGTGGTGTGTGGGGGTGTGGGTGGTGTGGTGTGGAGTGTGTGGGTGTGTGATGTGTGTGTGAGTGTGTGGTGTGTGTGGTGTGGGTGTGGTGTGTGAGTGTGTGAGGTGGTGTGGTGTGTGGTGTGTGGTGTGTGGGTGTGTGTGGTGTGGGTGTGTGTGTGTGTGTGTGTGTGGGTGTGTGTGTGTGCGTGTGTGTGTGTGTGTGTGGTTTAGTGTGCGTGTGGTGTGGTGTTGTGTGGTGTGTGTGTGTGTGTGTATGGTGTGTGGTGTGTGTGTGGTGTGGGTGTGTGTGTGTGGTGTGGAGTGTGTGGTGTGGTGTGTGGTGTGTGGTGTGTGGTGTGTGGTGTGTGAGGTGTGGTGTGTGGGTGTGGTGTGTGTGTGGTGTGTGGTGTGTGGTGTGTGGTGGTGTGGTGTGTGAGTGTGTGGGTGTGTGTGTGAGTGTGTGAGTGTGTGGTGTGGTGTGGTGTGTGTGTGAGGTGTGAGTGTGTGGTGTGGGTGTGTGAGTGTGTGTGTGAGTGTGTGAGTGTGTGGTGTGTGTGGTGTGTGAGTGTGGTGTGTGAGTGTGTGTGTGTGTGTGGTGCGGTGTGTGTGGTGTGTGGTGTGTGTGGGGTGTGTGGTGTGGGTGTTGTGTGCGTGGTGTGCGTGTGT
The DNA here is from genome assembly GCA_036346205.1 of Vesta saturnalis. Lineage (NCBI taxonomy): Eukaryota > Metazoa > Arthropoda > Insecta > Coleoptera > Lampyridae > Vesta > Vesta saturnalis. The sequence goes on from JARFJB010000799.1 coordinate 7,548,135, forward strand.
GTGTGGGAGTGTGTGTGGTGTGTGAGTGTGTGAGTGTGTGGAGTGTGTGAGTGTGTGGGTGAGTGTGGGAGTGTGTGAGTGTGGGTGTGGAGGGTGTGTGAGTGTGAGTGTGGTGAGTGTGGAGGGTGGAGTGTGGGAGTGTGTGAGGTGTGTGAGTGGTGAGTGTGTGAGTGTGAGTGTGTGGAGTGTGGTGGGAGTGTGTGAGGTGTGAGGTGTGAGTGGGTGTGTGAGGTGTGAGGTGTGTGGAGTGTGAGTGGTGAGTGTGTGAGTGTGAGTGTGAGGTGAGTGTGAGTGTGTGAGGGGTGTGTGGTGTGTGGAGTGTGTGAGTGTGTGAGTGTGTGTGTGCGTGTGTGTGTGAGTGTGTGAGTGTGAGTGTGGTGTGTGAGTGTGTGAGTGTGGTGTGTGAGTGTGTGGGTGTGTGGAGTGGTGTGGAGTGTGGAGTGTGGTGTGAGTGTGTGGTGGTGTGTGTGGTGTTGTGTGGTTGGTGTGTGGTGTGGGGTGTGTGTGGGTGTGTGGTGTGTGTGTGTGTGTGTGTGTGTGTGTGTGTGTGTGTGTGTGAGTGTGTGAGGTGTGTGAGGGGGTGGGGGAGTGTGTGAGTGTGAGTGTGTGTGTGAGTGTGTGGTGTGTGAGGGTGTGAGTGGTGGTGGTGAGGGTGTGAGTGGTGAGTGTGGTGAGTGGTGTGTGAGTGTGTGGGTGGTGTGTGGTGTGTGTGAGTGTGGTGTGTGGTGTGGTGTGTGGTGTGTGGTGTGTGTGTGGTGTGGTGTGGTGTGCGTGTGTGTGGTGCGGTGTGTGGTGTGGTGTGGTGTGGTGCGTGTGGTGTGTGGTGTGGTGGGGGTGTGTGTGAGTGTGGAGTGTGTGAGTGTGGTGTGTGAGTGTGGGTGTGAGTGTGTGGTGTGTGAGTGTGTGAGTGTGAGTGTGTGAGGTGTGTGGGTGTGTGAGGTGTGTGAGTGTGTGATGTGTGTGATGTGTGAGTGTGTGAGTGTGTGGTGTGTGAGGTGTGGAGTGTGTGAGTGTGTGTGTGTGTGTGGAGTGTGTGAGTGTGTGTGTGGTGTGTGAGTGTGTGTGAGTGTGTGTGGTGTGAGTGTGTGAGTGTGTGTGAGTGTGGTGTGTGAGTGTGTGAGTGTGTGTGCGTGTGTGTGTGTGTGTGTGTGTGTGTGAGTGTGTGGTGAGTGGTGAGTGTGTGTGGAGTGTGTGGGTGTGTGGTGGGTGAGTGTGAGTGTGTGAGTGTGGTGTGAGTGGAGTGTGTGTGTGTGTGAGTGTGTGGTGTGTGTGTGTGTGGTGTGTGTGTGTGTGAGTGTGTGTGTGTGTGGTGTGTGAGTGTGTGGTGTGTGTGTGTGTGTAGTGTGTGTGTGTGTGAGTGTGTGTGTGTGTGTGGTGTGTGTGTGTAGTGTGTGTGTGTGTGGTGTGTGGTGTGTGTGTGAGTGTGTGAGTGTGTGGTGTGAGTCTGTTGTGTGTTGTGTGGTGTGTGTGTTGTGTAGCTGTGTGGTTTAGTGTGGTGTGTGTAGTGTGTGTGTGTGTGTGTGTGTGTGTGTGTGTGTGATGTGTGGTGTGTGGTGTGAGTGTGTGTGGTGTGTGTTGTTGTGTGTGTGTGTGTGTGTGTGGTGTGTGTGTGTGTGTGTGTGTCTGTGTGTGTCGTAGTTGTGTGTTTGCTGTGTGTGTGTGTGTGTGTGGTGTGTGTGTGTGTATGTTGTGTGTGATTGTGTTGTGTGTTGTGTGTGTGTTCATGTTATTCATGTGTGTGTGTACAAATGTAAAATTTGATAGTGACTGTGTAAGTGTGTTGTTTGTAATGTGTGTGTAAACTGTATGGCTATACCAGTGTGTGTGTGTGTGTGCTGTGTATGTGTGTGTGTGTGTAGTGTGCTACAAATTGTTTGTGCCGTGTGTTTCTTCGAAGGTGTGTGTCGTTCGTGTGCGTGAATCTTGTGTTTCTGTGTGTTGTAATCTTTATAATGTTAGCGATTTAAAGTTATGGTAAAGTTATTGTTTTCATGGGCTCATTGTCGTGTTGTATTAGTGGGTGGTGTTCTTGTTTGTGTATATGTTTTACATGTAGTTGGTATATATTATTAATTATTTTCATTTATTCACAAGTTAATTAATTTTTAAATCGAAATTATTTGTAGATTTCTTTATCGGATGTAACACTTATGGTCTATACCATTGCATTTCAGTGTTCCATGTTATTGACTGGTTTACATCAATTCTACACAACACATTGTTTATGCACCATTTACTTTCGAAGAGGCCGATAGCATCCTTTTCCAGGTGCCAGTAGAAATCTTGCAGTATTCTGCTTTTTAACCTACTAATGTAAGACGATTTAAAGTTATGGGTAAAGTTATTGTTTTTCATGGCGCCTATTGTGATGTTGTATATAGTGGCTTTTGCTAAATTGATTAAGTAGTTGGCTACACAATGTGTGTATGCATTTCCATTTATTCCACATAAGAGGTAGATATTTTTTATATCGTTGATTTGTAGGATTTTCTTTACTTGTGCAACCACTAGTCTCCAGGTGTCTTGCGCATGTTGGCATAAAAAAATCATGTGTACCACATCACACTTTGGTTTCCGGCAAAATTGGCATGAATCATGTTTCCTTAGGTTTGCGCGCCTCAAATAAATTGGATCTGCCAATCGGTTCTTTGCTAACCTCCAAGCGTGTGTGTGTGTGTATGTGTGTGTGTGTGTCTGTGTGTGTGTGTGTGTGTGTGTGTGTGTGTGTGTGTGTGTGTGTGTGTGTGTGTGTGTGTGTGTGTGTGTGTGTGTGTGTGTGTGTGTGTGTGTGTGTGTGTGTGTGTGTGTGTGTGTGTGTGTGTGTGTGTGTGTGTGTGTGTGCATTCCTGCGTGTATGCGCGTGGGCGTGCGCGTGCGTGTGCGTGCGCGTGGGTGTGTGTTCGTATGTTGGTATTCACGATAACCCGAAACTACCGAGGTACTTAAAATTTTGAATTTAAGCTTATTTTCAATTGTCTCACAGCTCATTAGATTTGGGGCGAAATCCAGTGTGGGGAGGGGGTTTATTAGGCGTAGATTTTTGATTTTTGTCAAATATTTCTTAAACAGCTGCATGTTTAAAGGTATACAAATACCTGGATATAGACCTGAAACATATCGATGTTCAATGCAATTTTTTGGTATGATGCTTAATTTAGCGATAAAAGATTCCTAAAGTAGAATTTAAGCGTTAGTTCAAGTTTTTTCATTTTTTTGAATAACGATTAATTTTATACCAAGAAGTTTAGACGTATGTTTTAAAGAAAATTTTATTTTACATAAATTTTCTTTGCAAAATTTTATATTGTAAAACGTAATAAATGTAAAAATTAAAAAAATATGACTGAAAGTGCTGAAGCTGTATTGTCGATATATTTATAGAAGCGGGCGGCTTTGGAATTGTTTTAACGTTAACATGTATTTATGTCAATGGATCTCTATCTGATGCGACGTTTTAAACGTCATTCTGACATTGATTACTGTTAATCTTTTTACAATGTTGCTTGTTTTCGTTATGAATGTATAAAAGAGAGGTTGCATAGTTACCTTAATTAAACTATAATTAATAGTATATTATATACCCAGGTTGAGAAGTGAGCCATTATTAACCTAGCAATTGTATTTAATGTGTAAGGTTTATGATGGGCTTTTCAAAATAGAATTTGTTTACTACTTTAGGATAAAACTGTTAAAAGTAGCATTTGATTGAAATAGATTTTGATTATTATTGTGTTATTTTCTATCCATTTTCAAAATATCGGGTAGACTGACATTATTAACCTATAACGTTTTGTTTTTATGACAATATCACTGTTAGTAGCACGACATTGCAACGAAAAAACACTGTTAAAACTTTGTAGACATTGTAAATATTAAAATTTCACAGACTTCCGCTTTTACATATTTAATAAATAAATAGAAAGTAGGAGGAAATGGTTTGTTTTTTTTCTCAGTTATAGAGTGTTGTTTCATTCATTAAAAATAAATAAAATTATTATTTATCTAGGTATTTTTTTATTTTTATTATTTACTTAGGGAGAACAATATTACTTCTCATCAAAATAATGGGGTAAATAAATAATAAATAAAATAAAATTTCATTTCTTTTAATTTTTTAAGTTAGCATCTAGATGTCTATGAACCTCTGTCAGACATGAAATTTTAAACGTCTGTTTGACATAGATTATTGTTTTTATATTTGCAACGTTACCTGATTTCGTAATGAACTTATAAAAGAGGTTCCATACTTATCCTAAAAAAATTATTTCATTTCTTTTAGGTAATTTCCCTTTTGTAGGTTGGATGGTATTATGGTCATGGTTATATTAATTCACTTTTTTCTAACCGAGATATTTTTTTTCGAAAATACAAATAAATTCTTATATCTTACTTTGTTCATTCTTATTCGACAAACATTAGGATGTCTAGAGTATTGTTTGAATTAAGTTATTTATGTTTACATGATTTCATGTACATTTTCTTAAAGTATGGCTTTATTTTTCCGTTTTAACTGTCACGTTAGACAAATAAATATTTGAATATAAATTTGGTTCAGTGTTCTGGTGTTACTATTTTTGTAATGCAATGGGCTTTGGATTATCTGGTTTAGTTGCGTCTTGTAAGTACATAAATAACAACTTTAGTATTTAGAATAATTTATTATAGTTGTTACCCAAAGAGCGTATGAGCGCGTTGACTCTTATTTGTTGACAGACATGAAAAATAGTAGTAAAGAATTGAAAAACATGTTTTTATTAACATTTTTATTAGTCTTCAGTGTATAAAAGAACGGAGTAATTTTTAATGCGTGTAGTTATCAAAATGATGAACATCTGGTCTGTAGTCTTCTGTCTTTTAGCCATTGGAGTTGTAAGCGCACAAGATGTTGAAGAAGGTAAGAAATGAAAAACCTTTATACAATCTGATTAACGTGATCTGTATATCTATATTTCAGTCGATGACCAGGCTAAAATTATATTTCCTTGCTGCACCGAAAAACAACGCAACGATGCTTTGTACAATTTATTTCAGTATGTAGCTAAACATATTTCATGTGATCCTCTGTTTTCGTGCATTTTGAAATGTTGGTTTAATTTCGTGATATCGCCTTCTTGCTCTCCGAATGTATCAATACATATTGCATTTAATCAATGGCTTTTGCTGAATTATAAATGTCTACCAAACAAGTTATTGCAATGTATAAAAGGGTGCATTATTTATAATTCATACCCCCCTTGTCCCCAATTGTAATCGGTAATCCAATTCCATTGGAACCTGCAACTGCGGTATAATTTTTAGTTTATTGTTCGTTTATACATTACTGTTAATATAAAGTTAATAATACACCCTGTAAATAAAAAGTTTTAATTACATATTTATCAATATGTGTATTTTTTATATAAAGCGTAGTCACCTGCTTAATTTTGTTTGATAGCGGTTGTGGGTAGTGATGGGACCTCTCGAATGCAAAATAATCGATCATTCGATTGTACGGGTATCTGGAGATGTTTCGAGTGGTTATGCGAAAATCATTCGAATGGTTTGTTGATTGAAATCAGCACTCACTCCGTCGCGTCACTCATCATCGCATTCATTCGTTCTTCTTTCCTCTCGCTTCCAGGCTTCAGCTATCAGATCGAATTATTATTAGAATCAAACGCCAAATACGAAGACACCTTCGCAGAAACCGAATATTGCATTAAAAAGAAATGGAATAATGATATGAGTGAGAAGTAGATATTATGTTGTAACAACCTTTTTTTTTTTGGGTTGTATTAAATAATACATTAATTTAAGATCGTTCATTTATTTGGCGTAATAGTAGAAAAGTTTTTAATTATTAAAATGTAGAATTGAGAAAGGCAATTTAATTTGCATTTCCTAGAACATATCTTTTTAGGTGTAATATTCAGGGCCGGAGAGAGCGGCCGCGGGCCCCGGTGCTGAGGGTATTTCGGGCCCCCCCATTTATGCATTTTTGTGTAACCCAAATTCACTAATCACAGCCATGTCTTTAGCCAAATAAACAGTAAGCCTTCACTTTAAAAACAATGCGGTTCATTTAAATAAATTTTTAAAACTTAAAGTCAACCCATTTGTTTTAAAATCGATTATCAAAGTTTTCATTACCTTATTTGTAAACTGAAAGGTTAGAAATAAAATATTTAATTTTATATGAATTTGTAATTTTTATCTCGTAATCTTTATGTGTTATGTACATTACTCTTCTTGTGGACAAGGTTGTTCGGGCCAATTTACTTCCTATAAATTTCTTGACTACTTTGTTTATTATTGTAGTTATTTACTGTGGACCGAACAAGCTTTCCTATTTACTGTATACAGTGTGAAGCGTAAGGCAAGCACGTTCTTTAATTAAATTCTTTATTATTTTTTTTTTCTTACTAAACATCCCAATGGGATTATGTGTTAAATTAGCCAATTCCGAATACGAATAGTAAGATCTTACAACGGCCGCAAGGGGGCATATAATAATTTTACTTTTTTTTATTTTTATTTCAATTGAAATTTAGAATTATAGTTGTCGTGGGCACAAGCTTAGGCTCACTGCTTGCCATCGTTGGCTTCGGTGGAATGTTAATTTATATATATTTTTTTATTTTATTCTTTTGTCAAGATACCCACAATAAAAATTACTTTATCGGGGGGAATTGTCAACTCATTTCTACTTCCTCCTTTCATTCTTATTTCTTTCTTTTTTTTGTAAATCCTGTTTCAGGCTTTACAGTGTTTACTCTCCTTTCAACACTAGTTGAGTACTTCCTTATTAAATCCTGTGGCGCATAGTCATATCCGGTGCCTATCTAACCAGACTACTATCATTTTAAGCAAACAACCACGCATCCGAGTGCTCTGCGGTCTTTCGACCGTACGCCTGAGTTTAGTCGAGCCCACTCATTATTTTTATGCCATATGATGGTTAGACAAGTGGCAAGTTTTATTAGATATCATAATAATAATTATTTATGTATGGCTTTACCACTGCCGGCTCATTTGGTTGTAGCCGCACTTGCAGCGGGTAAGAGATTAGGCTATCCCAGATGTAATACCGAGCCGACTTGGCAATACAAGACTTGAGAACTCGTGTTTTCCTGAAAAAAGAGATATTGACCTCATGTTTCGAAATGAAAACATTCGAATGATCATTCGATTGTAAATTTCACTCGAGAGGTGAAGTTTTGAGTTTGTTGAAATCATTCGACTAGTTATGGGTTACATACTATGCATTTGATGCCGAAATTAGTTTCACAGCCAAAAACGTGTTAAATTATCCAACACTTTTGCAAAGCGGATATTACATATCATGCCAAATTTTTTGACATTGCGCAGATTCATGTTTCAGTAACATATGCCTTAATGTTTGTTAAACAAAACAAGAAAGTCGCCTTAGCAAGACAGTGATCACTCTTGTACTTTATAGATGTTATAAAGACCCATTTTTCTTTATTCAAAAATTTTTAGTAGACCTTCAACGGCCTAAACGTATGAGAACCAGACTGAAATCTTGAATATAACGTAGTTATATCGTACACAAAACGTTTACAGTCACGAAATTCAATGTCAATGATTGCACAACTTGAGCTCTTTACAATGTTGCTCTTAATTATATTTAAATAAAGAAATTTTAACGCCCCTAACTTAACTGGATTTCGTAGATAGGAGAAGCACGTAACGAACAATATCGGTTTCACTGCAACATTACATAGACAATAGGCAGCGGGTTAACATTACCCCCACGATGGTCTAAATGAAATTATTGAAGTCATCAAATTAACACTGTTCCCTATCCTACAACAAAACAGACGTGACCATCTGCGTATAATTCGGAAAAAATATAGCCTAAGTAACAAAGGATTTATTGTACTAAACAAGATGGATGGGGTTTTACTAAAATATTATTCCAATGTAATTGTATACATTCCATATCTTTTTAAATTACATTCATCCAATTAATAAAATTCCAGTGGCGTCACAACATATATATATATATATATATATATATATATATATATACATACCCAGTGAGTCAAAATAATTTCACAATCCTACCGAATCATTTATCAATGTTGTCGATATGTATTGCCAAACATGAAAACATCAAAAACATCAAAGTGTAGTGTCTGTTCGTATCAGCTCAATATCCCACACGGCTCGATTAATGTGTGGGTAATATATTAAAATGATTTTTATAATTTGACGACGGAGGGGTCTTTTCCACCTCCGTCGCGTTAAAATTCACTTAACCTAAAAAAACTACATTAAAGTCTAGTAGAGTTGCCTAATAGAAGCTCATAACGCAATGGTATTTGTCCAGCTTAACACATTTAACTGGCTGTTCTTTAATGTTGTGGAATATAAATATAATTATACAAGTCTAAGAAAACTATGCCACACCTGTTGCAGTACTCGATTCCTATCTAACCGCATTAAAAACAATAGCGTGGTAGCGTGCGCGTATCGTTAATGCTCTGTTAGTGCTTTCAATTGCTTTGTAATCTGCACAAGTACTAACATGCTTTAGTGTTTAGTCCTGGATTTGTACTTTTTTGGAAGTACTAACGGCGTGATCTACACGGACCTTTAGTCCTTCGCTGGTACCCCTTAAATCTTTGTAGATTGCACTTTCACAGTCAATAGTTTTGAAGAAAGTGACATTACCTATGCTGTTTTGGATTCTTATTTCTATTAGAAGCACTAACGTCGTGGTCTTTTCGAGCTGTTAGTGCTTTTTTAGTGTACCTTATTGTACTCTTATTGGAAGCACTAAAGATTGAATCAGCGCACATCGTTTGTGGACTTTAGTGCTTTCTAGCTTTACTGATTGCGTTAATACTAGACGTTGTTTTTATAGAAACCATACCATCTCTACGCCAATACTCGCTTTATATAGTTATTGAAAGCGTTAATGCCGTAACCTGGGCTAGTATTTTGTTGGTGCATCTTATTAATTTATGGCTTGCGCCAACCCAACAAGCTGTTTTATATTGTATACTACTGGCTTACTATTTTTATGGAAAATCGGTCTACTTTATCTATTTTATTAGTGTCTCCTAATTCAAAGTAGCTTGAATCAGCACAACTCACGTTTCAAAGAAAGCGATCATCCTTATTAGCAGTAATGGCTTCCTACCTTCATTAAAAGCACTTCTTTTCATGTTGTTAGCACCGTATTGGTGTCTTTCAGCACGTTGTAATTCGCACCATCACCACAGGTTATTCTCGACACAAGCAACACAGCTTTGAAAGCAATAACTATAGAACTTGTTGACATAATCGAAGAAAACTGCACCTCGTGTTACATTATTCGAATCCTACTTCCATTAAAAGCAATAGCGACATAACCTGCCCAAATAGTTGTTGATTGTCCTCTACAGTGTTGCTTTTCTAACTTTATTGAAGGTATTGTATTGTGTATCGTTAGCGCTTTGAAAGTGCCTTTCAATATATTGTAACAAGCATCAGCACGACATGTTGCTTTCAGAAAAAGCAACGCAACTATTGGAAGCAATAACTATAGAACTTGTTAATGACGACATAACCTACGCGGTTCGTTAATCATCTGCTTGAGCTTTTGATTGCTTTGTATCCTGCACAAGCACAATTGACTGTTTCCAAGAAAACGACTCACCATTGTACAGTGTTGGCTTCCGAACTTCATTGAAAGTACCCTGTTGTCTATCTAGCTGTCGAGAATCGAGGTTAATTAAAGCACTAACAACCTGATCTTCGGGAATAGTTAGTGACTTGCAGCTTAAACTAACACAACTGAAGAAACCGACTTTCGCTTTTGCAATTTTGGTAAGAAAGCTAAACTTGTGCAGTCCTAAAATCCTCAAATGACGGCGATACCTTTACGGACCGTTAGTGCTTTGCTAGTACTTCTTAATGCATTGTATATTGTACTAGCACGACCAATCGTTTTGAAGAAAGCGACCACCTCCCTTGTGCTGTGCTGGGTTCCTACTCTTATTGGAAGCACTAAGGATTAAACCAGAGCACACTTTTTTGTAGTTTTTAGTGATTTCTAGCGCTTTATTGATTGTATTATATATATATATATATATATATATATATATATATATATATATATATATATATATATATATATATATATATATATATATAACTATTAAGCATTAATGTCATTAACTGAGCGTTATTAGTACTTTGTCGGTTCATTCTTTTGCGTTGTACCTTGCACCAAGTTGCTTTATATTGTGTACTATTGACTTACTACACTTATAGAAAATCGGCCCACCTTATCTGTGGTTTATTAGTGCCTCCTAATGCATTACATCTTAGATCAGCACAAATTGATGTTTACGAGAGAGCGGCAAACTTTATTTGCAGTAATGGATTGTTAACTTTGCTACTGCCCCTCAGCACGTTGTAATTCGCACCAGCACGGCACGTTGTGTTTAATAAAAACAACATATTTACTGCAAGCAACAACTATAGAACATCTTTAATAGGCAATGGTGCTTTTTTGTGACTTATAGATTAAATCAGCACTACGGGTCAGGTCTAGGACAACTGCACCACTCCTGTAACAGTACTCGATTCCTACTACTATTTAAAGCAATAACGACATAATCTGCGCGAATATTTAGTGCTCTGTTAGTGCTTTCGGTTACCTTATAACCTACAGAAGCACAGCGGGCTGTTTCCAAGTAAAGGACACACTATTTTACGTTGGGAGCTTTCTAAGTTTATGAAAAGCACTCTATTGAGCATGGTTGGCGGTTTCTAATTGCCTTTCGGTACGTTGTAGGGAGCACCAGTACGACAGGTTGTTTTCAGGAAAAAATTATGTTTTGCGCCTTATAGGTTAAACTAGGACTACGGGCCAAATCCAAGAAAATTGCACCACAGCTGTTAAAGTACCCGATCTTTGCTTCCATTAAACGCAATAACCACATAACCTACACGGTTCGTTAATGCTTTGTGCTTTTGATTGCCTTGTAGGCTGCACAAGCATAACAAACTGTTTCCAAGAAAACGACCCACCCTTGTATAGTATTGACTTAGTGCTTTATTCAAAGCACACTGTTACGTATCGTTCGGGTTCCTCAATTGCCTTTCAGTACGTTGTAGCTTTAAAAAAAAACAACACGCTTGTTGGAATCAATAGCTATAGAACTTGTTCATGTCCTTAATAGTTTGACAATGCTTTTTTTGTGCTTTATAGGTTAAACCACGAGACAAGTCTAGGAAAACTATACCACACCTGTCGCAGTACTCGATTACAATCTCATCACACTAAAATCAATAACGTTATTACGTGCGCGTATCGGTAATGCTCTGTTATTGCTAGTATCTATTATAGGTAACAAATACTAATACAGTGCAGTCCTGGATTTTTACTTTTTTGGAAGTACTAACGGTGTAATCTACACGGACCGTTAGTCGTTTGTTAGTCCTTTAAATCTTTGTAGATTGCACTCTCACAGCCAATCGTTTTGAAGAAAGCGACATTACCTATGCTGTTCTGGATTCTTATCTCTATTGGAAGGAGTAACGATTGAACAAGCGCGCACACACACGCGCGCGCGCATACACGTACCCACGCATGCACCCACACACTCACACATACATACACACACACACTCACACACACACACACACACACAGACAGACATACACAGAGCCAGACACACAGAGACACGGACACAAAGACACCAAGACACACAGACAAAGACACACAGACACAGACACAGACACACAGACACACAGACACACAGACACACAGACACACAGAACACAGACACACAGACACACAGACACACAGACACACAGACACACAGACACACAGACACACACACCAGACCACAGGCACACAGACACACAGACACACAGACACACAGACACACAGACACACAGACACACAGACCCACAGATACACAGACACAGACACAGACAGACACACAGACACACAGACACACAGACACACAGACACACAGACACACAGACACACAGACACACAGACACAGACACACAGACACACAGACACACAGCACACACAGACACACAGCCCACCAGCACAACCACCAAAACACAAAAACCACAACACACACACACACACACACACACACACACACACACACACACACACACACACAACACAGACACACAGTGACACAGACACACGACACACAGACACTAGACACACAGACACACAGACACACACACACACAGGCCCACAGACACACAGACACACAGACACACAGACACACACACACACACACACAACACACACACACACACACACACACACACAGCACACACAACGACACAGACACACAGACACAGACACACAGACACACAGACACACACAGACACACGACACACAGACACACAGACACACCGACACACAGACACACATGCACACAGACAGACAGACACACAGACACAGACACACAGACACACACACACAGACACACAGACACACAGACACACAGACACAGACACACAGACACACAGACACACAGACACACAGACACACAGACACACAGACACACAGACACACAGACACACAGACACACAGACACACAGACACACAGACACACAGACACACAGACACGCAGACATAATGGCCGATCTTGGCGAAACTTGACCAAAAGTTATAACAGGAGATAATGTCGATTTAGCGATAGTGAAAAAAAAGTTGATTGTATAATCGTCTATACCTACATACTCCGGTGACCGATAGCTCCGTTACCTTGAGGGTTACGAAAAAAGTTCTAAATAAAAGTTATTCATAAAGTCAAGCTGCACATTTTAGAATTGTTTAGTAATGTACGGGGTATTTCATAACGTCACATCATATCAAATTTATGTATTTTTAACGGAACACCCTGTATATTATGTCAAATTTCATTTAGGCTCATTTCACCTATTCCAATGATGAAGGTTTGTACTAAGTTCTACAGGGCACTTTTAAAGATATGGCCATTTTTATGTGAAAATCGTAATGAAGTCGTCACCCTACATTATTTAAAATAAAGAATTGAGGGCTAATCTCTCATGGGCAAAATAATTTCGTGATAGTTTTTTTAAAAAACGTACCACTTTTGTTTTTTGTACAGGGTGATCCAAAACTCACACCAATGGTTATCTCGGTTATTTTAAATGGAACAGCCTCTATTTTATATCATCTCTGAAAAGTACTTAAGAAATACTTTTACTCTTCTTAAGCATGGCCTATACCGAAGTCTTACAGTTATTGATTTATTCAGATTCTTAAAAATAAAAGTGACATTATTGGCAGTATAATTAAACTGATTTAAATTCAACCTCCTGATGACGTTGTGGTGTCAATGAAACGATCGTCGAGTGATGAAATCCTAGTGAATAAGTTTAGGTACATCCTCCTGATGACGATTGTCGGTTAATGAAACAGGTTTCGGCAAAATACAGGTTTGTATTTTGCTCAATCTACAATGTTTTTATGTCCAGATCAAAACTTTGTTACCTAAATTATTTATTACTCATTTTTAGGTTTTGATTCTGTAGACAAAGCCAACGTTTTGTGGATTTGTTTGCATCAATCTCGTGTTTCAATGATTCTGGAAAGATGTGCCCTAGTCAACTCTTCTTCATACGTTATGAAACCAATTCATTTTCGGTATAATCTCTTGGAATCGATCATCAGTAATGATCTCAATAAGGCGACTGGCCCAGACGGTATCCAGCTATTGTCTTAAAGAAATGTTAACGAACTAGTACCAGTCCTATCTAAGCTCTATACGATCTCTATATCTTCTGAAATTCCTTCATCATGGAAGTTAGCAAATGTTCAACCTATTCCCAAAAGGTGATAAGACCGATCCTCAAATTACAGACCAATTGCCATCACTTCCATTTTGTCTAAAATCATGGAAAAGCCATCAATCAGCAATTGCTCACGTTCCTTGAAACTCCTTAGTGACCACCAATATGAGTTTAAGCAAAGTCGTTCAACAGCCGATCTTCTTTCATATGTGACCCAAGTTTGGAACAATACAGTAGAGCAGTCCGGTGAAACAGTTGTAGTCGCTTTAGATATCTCAAAGTCACTTGACCAAGTTTGGCATAAGTATTTACTTGCCAGACTCACCTCGTTTGGGTTAAATGATACGCTCATCAACTGGGTTTCTAGTTTCCTTGATAGAAGACGAATACGTGTCGTAGTTGATGGCTTTTTTCAAAAGAAGTTAGCATTAACGCGGGCGTACCACAGGGATCCGTTATAGCGCCTACACTTTTTCTGCTGTACATAAACGACCTTATTTCTTCAACAACTAACCCCATCTATTGCTTTGCTGATGATAGCACTCTTAACTGCAGTTCATCTCAGTCTACTCATAGTGATAATCCACCTTCTATGTCAAATCAAGAAATTAAAGCTGAAACGGCAAAGTCAATCAACAAAGACATTCAACGTATTCTCGAATGGGAAGCAATAATCTAGTTAAATTTAATGCTAACAAAACTCAGTGTTGCCTTATGTCCGCCAAAAAGATCGATCATTTCCTGTTGTAGTATGAATGGCTCAGTTCTTAAGTTTTCAGACTCTATTACTCTGTTGGGTATGACTGTATCTTCAAATCTCTCATGGGTTGACCATCTTCTGTCAGCTACCAAAACAGCTGCTCGTAAAATAGGCTTTTGTACAGATCTAAGCAGTACTTTACCTCTCGACAACTCCTTCTGCTGTATAAGGCCCAAATTCGGCCTCATCTGGAATATAATTCTCACCTTTGGGTTAGTGCTCCCAATACGCTCTCAATATCGTTGATCGTATTCAAAAGAGAGCGATTAGGCTTATAAATGATCCATCCTTAACTTCTCACATACAGTCCCTTGAGCATAGAAGGATGGTTTCAGTTCTTTCTTTGTATTATCGTTATTACAACGGCTATTGTGCTGGTGAATTACATTCTTTGATACCATCTCCGGCTATTTTTGCGAGAAACACTCGGTTCGCTCATTCACATCATCAGTATGCAGTACAAATCTCCACTTGTCGTACCAAACGGCTCAATCCACATTTTTCTACACGGCTTCTAAACTCTGGAATGATCTCCCTAGTTCCTGTTTTCCTCTCACTTATGATATGAGCAAATTTAAGGTAGCTGTTCATAGGTATCTATTGGCAATTCATTATCCCTCTATCCATCCTCCTAAGTGTTCCTGAGTGCTTGAGCACGATAGGCCTTATTTAGCCTGTTCAGGTCCACAATCATAAAAAAATTTATTATTCTTAGTCTCTGTTATACCTAGGTTTGTTAAACAATTTGTTGTTTTATTTGCAATACCTGATGTATGTCTATTTCATCTGACAATGATAGTATTGATACAGAGCTGATTAAACTTGCGGTATTTTCAAATAATACATTACAGTCATGAAAAAAATAAAAATGTTAAGGTATGCCAAAAATGTAGCTTTTATTCCTAAAAATCTAAATAAATCAATAACTGTAATATTTCCGTATAGGGAATGCTTAAGAAGAGCGAAAGTATTTCTTAAGTACCTTTCAGAGATGATATAAAATGGGGGTTGCTCCATTTAAAATAACCGAGTTAACTATGGGTGTCAGGTTTGGATCACCCTGTACAAAACATAAAAGTTATTTTTTCCCATGAGAAATTATCCCTCAATTGTTTATTTTAAATGATATAGGGTGACGATTTCACAACGATTTTCACATAAAAATGGCCATATCTTTAAAAGTGCCCTGTAGAACCTAGTAAAAACAATTGGAAAATCATTGGAATAGCAAAAATGAGCCTAATTGAAATTTGATATAATAAACGGAATGTTCCATTAAATAACATAAATTTGATATGCTGTGACTTTATGAAATACCCTGTATATTATTAAATAATGTTAAAATGTGCAGCTTTGAATAACTTTTATTTAAAACTTTTTTTCGTAACTCTCTAAGTAACGGAGTTATCGTACTCCGGAGTATAAGTTGATCACCCTGTATGTATATGTGGGAAGGTAAAAAGAAACCCTTACTGCTTACTTTCTCATTATGAAGACCTAATTGGGAGATAAGTATTGAGTGTGTTGTAGCGAATTTCTGTAATCAAATAATTTTCTTTTGTTAATGTTAATTTTTGCAATAAATCTGACAACATTTAATATTTCCCAAACAGTTGAAGATAGGTATAGGACATTGTATAGGGTGGTTTTTTTTCGTTAATATTATAGGGTATAGGCGAAACGGTCAGAGATGCAAAAAAACTAAGATACGTGTCCCGTTCTCTTTTTTAGTGTTTAGTTTAATGGCGCAATCGGATCTACGCTAACTAAATTGGTTTCCAAGATACAGAGTGATTCTCAAAATCTGCCGGTTTTTATTATTTCTTATGACTCGGTTATTTATGGAGATAAAAAAAAGCTTTGGATACGAAAGTTTTATGACTTTTTACGTTGAATCCAGTGGCGTTCTTAAAAAAAATATAGATGTTTGATTTTTTGAGATATTATCAAAAGTAGCATTTTCTTAAATGGGACACCCTGTATCTGATAATCTCAAAAAATTGCATTTTTTCTCGAGATTGCAACAATATATAACACTTAATATTTTGCATTGTCCTAAATAGCTAAAATACCAAAAAACATTTTTTTTTAGTTGGCCATTAATTGAATGTTTTAAGTAATTGTTCTTGTTTGTTTACATGTCATAAAATTCAGTAACAATTATGTATTGGTATTCTTATTTCGTTTCCGATTATATTTTTTAAAAAAGGTGATTAAAATGAATAATTTTCAAAATTATGAAAAATTAAATATGCTTGAGAGCTACATTGAGAGTAATAAAAATAAAGACGCAGCTCTAGACTTATATTTTGAGGGTTATCCGGAACGACGACAGCCAGAACAACAAATATTTGAAAGATTATATCACAATTTAAGTGAGTATGGATCATTTGGAAAACAAGAAGTAAGATTTACAGTAAGGCAAATAGAGAAAGAGATGAAATCAATACATTAGCTTGTGATGCTGCTGATCCGACAATATCTAGCCGTAATATTGAGAAAGATATTGGCACATGTAAATCTAAAGTTTTAAAAACGTTAAGAAAGCATAAGTATAAACCATATAAAATAAGAAAGGTTCATAACTTACATCCTGGAGATGAAGAGCGGCGTTTAACATTTTGTCATTGGTATTCGCAGCAGATTAATCGGAATCCCAATTTTTTCAAAATATAATATGGACCGACGAGGCTTTTATATCTAGCGAATAAATTTTAATCGACATAATAATCGATATTGGTCAAACATAAATTCTCATCAGACGGTCGCCAGGATACAACAAGGACGGTTTGGCTTCCATGTATGGGTGGCGCTATATCAAAACAGAGTCCTTAATTACAGAATTTTAATGAAAATTTGAATGCTCAAGAATACATCCAAATTTTGGAAGAATGTGTAATAACGGGTTGGATAGCATGCCATTAGCTGCAAGAAATAATGTTTATTTACAACAAGACGGTGCTCCAGCATATAATAGCCACATGGTAAGGGACTTACTAAATGTCAATTTTGGCGAAAATTGGCTTGGTACATATGGACCAAACAGATGGCCTCCGCTTTCCCCCGACCTGACGCCACTCGACTTTTATTTTTGAGGATCTATCAAAAAGTCTATAAAACCCGAAGAAATACTGTAGAAGAACTCAGAGCAAATTTTATTAATTGCATTGGAAGAGTGCCAAATATTCAAATCTATAACGCCACTCGTTCAGTTACAAGCAGAGCCCAAAAATTCATCGAGCAGAATGGAAGACAATTTGAGCACCTTTTGTGATTAACCACCTATGCTAATTGTTATATATAAGTATTTGAAATAATTACTGTTGAGTTGTTATAAATCTTTTCTTGTTTTTTGTAGTTGTTGTTTTAGTTTATTAATGTTTTATTATTGTTATTATCTGCAATTTTATTATGCCTATTATAAAATAAAGAATTGATTAAATCCATGGCCAACTAAAAAAAAATGTTTTTTTAGTATTTTAGTTATTTAAGACAATGCAAAATATTAAGCGTTATATATTGTTGCAATCTCAAGAAAAATGCAATTTTTGAGATTATCAGATACAGGGTGTCGCATTTAAGAAAATGCTACTTTTGATAATATCTCAAAAAATAAAACATCTATATTTTTTTTAAGAACGCCACTGGATTCAACGTAAAAGTCATAAAACTTTCGTATCCAAAGCTTTTTTTTATCTCCATAAATAACCGAGTCATAAGAGATAATAAAAACCGGCAGATTTTGAGAATCACTCTGTATCTTCGAAACCAATTTAGTTAGCGTAGATCCGATTGCGCCATTAACCTAAACACTAAAAAAGAGAACGGGACACGTATCTTAGTTTTTTTGTATCTCTTACCGTTTAGCCTATACCCAATAATATTAACGAAAAAAAACCACCCTGTACATGGAATATGTCTAGAACTTTCTAAAGAATCCAAAAGTTGAATAATATACAAAATGTTGCTTTTAAAATAAGAAAGTTGGTAATGACCACTTTTATATGACACACCCTGTTTAGAAAGTTTTCGTTGAAAAAAGTGCGCAACTAAAAATACCAATCGACGTGTCCGAGCGTTTTTTTCCACACGCCCCCATTTATTTATTATCGAATTTATTCCATTTGGCTGATACACACTGTATGTAGGTTGGAAGGTAAAAAAGCACTAACAGTCCGAGTTTTAAATGTTTAAAATATACAAAGTCTATAAATTCAAAATTAAAAACTATCATCTAAGTAGTCCACATTATGATTACCTTATATCCTACACTCAACAAAAACCGTTCAGTATCAGTCCAGGAAACAATAGTTTTGATAGGAAATTAAACCTGATAAGAAAACGTGTATCGCTTATATTACCAATCACAATCAATGTGAAAGTTTGCTTGAAAAACGATGTTAACATAAAAAACATGACTGAAGGTAATCACTCATTATTAATTATTTGTGGCTAAATTGCATTGTTAACGAAAGGTGAGAGTATCGAAGATAAAAGTAGTCAAAAGTCGTTGGTTTCACAAAATGAAACACTCCCTTTAATACCGGAACCTACAGACGTCAAGAAACAAACTAATTCTCATGATGATCAAAATGTGAATGGAATAATTGGTTCTTGAGCAGTTAATAATAGTGATTTTTAGGAAATTTTAGTTTTCGAAAGTTGTGGGCATTTACTGGACCTGGTTTCTTGATTTCCATTGCTTTTTTAGATCCCGGTAATATTGCGAGCGATTTAGAAAGTGGTAGTTTAGTCCAGTACCAGTTATTATGGGTTTTGCTCGTATCGACTTTTTTTGGTTTGGTTATGCAAAGACTTTCCGCACGTTTAGGTGAGCGTTTCTGTTTCCAATTACCTTTAGTGTTACTTAAGTGGATTTTAGGTGTTGTAACCGACTTACATCTTGCTGAGTTATGCCATATGCACTATAAAAAAGTTCCGCGTTTGATAATATGGGTGATGATGGAAGTTGCAGTGATTTCAGCCGATATGCAAGAGGTAGTTGGTATTGCAATCGCTATTTATCTCCTTTCTAAAGCATTGTAAGTACTCACACCTTTGATCTAAAGTTATATTTCAAAATTCGTAGAGTACCACTTTGGGCAAGTGTTTTGCTCACACTTCTGGATGTGCTAGTATTTATGTGCTTAAGCACACATGCGTTGCATAACTTAGAGCTTCTATTCGCTGTTCTCATTGGAATAATGGCAATTACGTTTGGTTACGAATTTGTGTTATCCAAACCTGAAGCAACGCAGATTTTGAAAGGAACTTTTATTCCTTGGTGTTCTAATTGTCATTCGCAAGGATTCCTTCAAGCTGTTGGAATTTTTGGTGAGTAGCTTTGATTCTCGTTTCTGAACACAACATAAAAAATTTTAGGTTCAATTGCAACTCCCCACAATCTTTACCTTCACTCTGCACTTGTACAATCAAGAAAAATTGACAGATCAAAATCATCAAACGTGAAAGAAGCTAACTTTTACTTTTGTGTTGAAGCAGTTTGTGTTCTGATTGTGAGTTTTTTTATTAATTTATTTATTGTGACAGTATTTGGAAGTGGAATGTACAATAAATCGAATGCTGACATTGTAAGTTTTGTTTCTTGTGCAATATGGGGATACATCTTCTTTGTTACTAGTTAAAACAATGTTCAGGGGAGCAGCATTTCAATGTTACTTCCGCATTTCCAGTATGTATGTATTATTATTATTATTAAATAGCTTAAATGACTGTTCCAGAACAATTCTAATTTTGTAAAACCCACATTATACAGTGGTGGATTATTTCTAGGTTGTACATTTGGGTTTACGGCAATGTACATTTGGGGTATAGGCATTCTGGCATCTAGTCAAAGTGCGACTATGACAGGTACGTTTTGTCAACACACAATATCATACTCATTAATCTTTTATAATACTAAAGGTACATATGCTGGCCAATTTTTGCTGGATGGATTTTTAGGAATAAAACTGAATTCGTGGCAGAGATCTTTAGTTACCGCATTATTTCAATTATACCAATTTTTTATCTGTCCTTTACTGATTACGTTAACGACTTAACGCATGTTAACACTATTTTAAACACTGTTATGAGTCTACAGTTGCCCTTTGCAATGATACCAACCATCGCATTTACCAGTAACAAAAATATTATGGGAGAGTTTACTAACAGTAGGTGAGATTTAGTATCAAGCACGAAGTAGGATTTTTCGAAATCAGTAATTTTACTTTTTCAGATCCACTATCATATTCGTGTCAATTCTGGGGATAAGCCTGATTGGTGTTAACATAGTTTTTGTAATATATTTTGTAGCAAGAATGAAATTTGTATTAATTAAGCTAATCATTATTATTATAATAATTTTACTGTACTTAATTATGTGTTTGTATCTTTGTGTTCACGCCGCAATACTGATCGGTGTCGTTAATTTAAGTAATTTTAAATTATTTAATGAAAAAATTACAAAATACATTTTTTGAAGATAGTGTTCTCTTTATAAGACCTTTTGGAATTAGACGATAACTTTTTATTCTGTATTATAAGTATTTTGCAACTGTGGTCTCATATATGAGTTGAACGGCTTATTTCCACAGTTTTTGCTTTTGTAGCGCGACGTTTCGGAAGCGAACTTGTATCAAAAACTCTAGACGTTTGTTAATAAAATTTACGTTTATTTAGGCAACTTAACACGCATTGCCTGGTGTTGCAGTTAATTATTGTAAATTTAAACTCGTACGCCTATTGTTTACACATTTGATTCACATATTCATGCACAAAGACTACATTAGCAACTCTTTTTTTTTGGTGATATTTTTAAGGTGGATGTAGCACATCCATTGTTACTTTATTAAATTTTTTAATAAATACTATTTTGTATTGTAAGTTATTTAAAACTATTATAAAGCTTGGGACGTTTGCTTTTTCAGGCACTTTTATTTACTTCTACTTTACATTTTATTTTATTGCATTTATCCGCATAATTACTTAACCAATTGCATTTTACTGTTATTTACTTTACGGTATGTTTACGTTCAACCAATAATGATGCAATAACCTTTGTTACTACGAAGTGGAATTTTAATATCCATTAAACCAGCAAAAAAATTTATACATTTTAGTGCATCCGAATCCGGTTTTATTTCAACTCCCATGTAAAATTCACGCAACGAAATTTTCCAAGCACTGATTCAGCAAGCCGCCATTTCTGAACCTACAGAAGTGCAGTATAATCAAAATAAGGTATTTTATTTCTATTATTAATTCCATAAATTAGTTTTAATTAAGTTAAATAATCGTTACTAACACTAGCTTTAAGATGTTCTTCTTTATAATCAAAATTTAGGTAGTAAAATCGTTACTAACATTAGCTCTATGATATTCTCATTTATAATCAAAATTAAGGTAGTAAATAAAGCTTGTTATTGTCAACTTTTTTACCTTTATTATATTCACGGTTTACGTGTTTTTCCATAAAACGAATTGGCGCCCTTTTATTTAACAATTTAGTTTCAGGTTGAAGCAACATCAATTTGGAAAGCGAACATATATGTACGGAGTGAGTTTTAAGTATGGAACGCTTCAATTATTTCGGAAACGATTTGCACGTTTTTTATGGATTTTGGTGGGCAAGGGTCTTGTGATACGGCCGATATTATGGTGTAATTTACATTGTTGTCAGACCTTTCCTTTTTCCCAAATAATAACGAACTTTGTTATTTCAAATGGAGCACCCTGTATATTTTTTGCTTTTTGAAATCCTTAAGAAATACTGATTATTTTTCATCTAATGTTCCCTGTACATAAATGCCATAATTTCGGAGTTAAAGTTTAAAATAATACATTTATAGGCTATGATTAAAAAACTCGTTTAATTTACTACAGTAAAGGCGATTACAGCAAATACTCAAAATGTTGTCCATTTACTTCAATACAACAAGCCATGCGATTTTTTTAATTTTTTAATACATTTTGCAACATCCCTGACTGCTCAATTCTTCTTATCTCTGTCGTAATCCTATCTTTTAATTCCTGAATATTGGCAGGTTTTGTTTTATAAACGATGTTTTTTAAGTGACCCCACAGGAAATAGTCTAAAGGATTCATGTCGGGTGATCGCGGGGGCCATTCGATAAAACCACGCCTTCCAATCCATCTTCTAGGAAACACATTATTTAGGTATTGCCTCACCATACGCTCATAGTGAGGTGGGGCACCATCTTGTTGTAGCCAAATATTGTCGTTTGGGATATTGTTATTGTCTGAAAATTTCTAATAATGAGGTTTTTTTTTAAATTTAATTGAAAATACTTACTTGGATTTGGAAATAACCGACCCAACTTAGGTATAATACTATTTTCCAATAAATCTAAATACGCCTGACCATTTAAGTTACCCTCAATTATTTTGTCGCCTATTATTCCAGCCCATACATTCAGTTTATCGAGATCTTGGGTGTGGGATTCACGCATCCAATGAGGATTGTTACGTGACCAGTATCTCCAATTATGCCGATTTACGTTTCCATTAATACAAAAAGTGGCCTCATCCCAAACACAACATTACTTAAGAAATTTGGATCGTTTTGATTGTAACATTTTTCCATCATTAGGTCTGCAAATTCTACACGTCTATCAAAATCGTCATTTGACAACTCTTGAACCAACGTTACTTTGTATGGATGGAATTTATTACCATGTAAAATTTTCATTACGGATGTTTGCGAAATATCAAGTTCCCTGGATATTTGTCTAGGACTCAAGTGTGGATCGTCTTTTAACAGGACACAAACATCTAAAGATTTGTTTTCAGTTGATGCAGTTTTTCTGCGCCCTGATCTTTTACTGAACCAGTTTCGTTAAACTTTTTTACTAATTTACTGACAGTAGATCTTGTTATTGGATTTCGGTTAGGATATAAATTATTAAAGATATTATACGTTTCTTGTTGACTTCTACGTTTATCACCATATCCTAATATCATTAAAATCTCAATTCTTTCTTTCTCAGATAAACGATCCATTGTGACTTTCAATAAACTTCAACAATAATAATTTATTGAAACGTCAAAGTTTTTATTGTAGCAGTCATAGCCACCTAAATGTATTATTTTAACTTCGGCGGAGATAATATTGAAACGTCAAAGTTGTTATTTTAACCGTCATAGCCATCTAAATTTATTATTTTAACTTCGGCGGAGATATAGTAAATGTAGCTATAACTCCGAAATTATGGCATTTAGGTGTAGGGAACATTAGATGAAAAATAATCAGTATTTCTTAAGGATTTCAAAAGCAAAAATATAAGGTGATCCATTTGAAATAACAAAGTTCGTTATTATTCCGGAAAAGGAAAGGTCTGACAACAATGTAAATTACACCATAATATCGGCCGTATCACAAGACCCTTTACAAAATCCAAAAAACGTACAAGTCGTTTCCGAGATAATTGAGGCGTTCCATACTTAAAACTCACTCTGTATATATATATATATATATATATATATATATATATATATTATATATATATATACATATTTAAGCAACATCTGATAATATTTATGAATCCCGCCTATTTCAACCTCCGACTGAGTTAAAGGCACGAAACCTATAGGGTTATAACCAAATCAGCTAAAATTGTAGCTTAAGGGGGGGAGGGGTCGCAAACTCTGCCTCCGTCATCAAGCTTAGTCCTAAGAAGGACCTTTTTCGCATTCATTTATTATTATTCTTTTCAAGTACTTGAATCCTCCCAGATTTGAACTTTTCACCTTTCACTAGTCTGACACATTTGCGACTGAGCCACATTTTATTTCTATTAATAATTCCATAAATTAGTTTTACTTAAGTTAAATAATCGTTACTAACCCTAGCTTCAAGACGTTCTCCTTTATAATCAAAATTTAGGTAGTAAAATCGTTACTAACATTAGCTCTTTTGTTTTATGATTGTGGACCTGAACAGGCTAAATTAGGTCTTAGGAACACTTAGGAGGATGGATAGAGGGATAATGAATTGCCAATAGATGCCTATGAACAGCTACCTTAAATTTTCTCATATCATAAGTGAGAGGAAAACAGGAACTAGGGAGATCATTCCAGAGTTTAGAAGCCGTGTAGAAAAATGTGGATTGCGCCCGATTGGTACGACAAGTGGAGATTTGTACTGCATACTGATGATGTGAATGAGCGAACCGAGTGTTTCTCGCAAAGATAGCCCGAGATGGTATTAAAGAATATAATTCAGCAGCACAATAGCCGTTGTAATAACGATAATACAAAGAAAGAACTTAAACCATCCTTCCATGCTCAAGGGACTGTATGTGAGAAGTTAAGGACGGCTCATTTATAAGCCTAATCGCTCTCTTTTGAACACGATCAACGATATCGAGAGCGTATTGGGGAGCACCAACCCAGAGGTGAGAATTATATTCCAGATGAGACCGAATTTGGGCATTATACAGCAGAAGGAGTTGTCGAGAAGTGAAGTGCTGCTTAGATCTGTACAAAAAGCCATTTTACGAGCAGCTGTTTTGGTAGCTGACAGAAGATGGTCAACCAATGAGAGATTTGAAGATACAGTTATGCCCAACAGAGTAATAGAGTCTGAAAACTTAAGAACTGAGCCATTCATACTTACAACAGGAAATGATCGATCTTTTTTGGCGGACATAAGGCAACACTGAGTTTTGCTAGCATTAAATTTAACTAGATTATTGCTTCCCCATTCGAGAATACGTTGAATGTCTTTGTTGATTGAATTTGCCATTTCAGCTTCAATTTCTTGATTTGACATAGAAGGTGAATTATCACTATGAGTAGACTGAGGTGAACTACAGTGAAGAGTGCTATCGTCAGCAAAGCAATGGATGGGGTTAGTTGTTGAAGAAATAAGGTTATTTATGTACAGCAGAAAAAGTGTGGGCGCTATAACGGATCCCTGTGGTACTCCTGCGTTAATGCTAACTTCTTTTGAAAAAAAGCCATCAACTACGACACGTATTCGTCTTTTATCAAGGAAACTAGAAATCCGCCTGATGAGCGTATCATTTAACCCAAACTTGGGTTACATATGAAAGAAGATTGCCCAAACCCATATTGGTGGTCACTAAGGAGTTGTTTGTTTCAAGGAACGTGAGTAGTTGCTGATTGATGGCTTTTTCCATGATTTTAGACAAAGTGGAAGTGATGGCAATTGGTTGGTAGTTTGAGGGATCAGTCTTATCGCCTTTTTTGGGAATAGGTTGAACATTTGCTCATGAAGAAGGGAGTTCCTCAGAAGACATAGAGATCGTATAGAGCTTAGATAGTACTGGTACTAGTTCGGGGGAACATGTGTTTAAGACATTAGCTGTGATACCGTCTGGGCGAGTCGCCTTATTGAGATCAAGCCTATTGATGATCGATTCCAAGAGCTTGTACCGAAAACCAATTGGTTTTATAGTGTATGAAGAAGAGTTGACTAGGGGCACATCTTTTCCAAAATCATTGAGACACGAGTTTGATGCAAACAAATCCACAAAAACATTGGCTTTGTCTACAGAATCAGCAACTATCGATCCGTCAATAGACGTCAGGGGGGGAAATGAAGATATTCCAAAGTTTTTACTAATGGCTTTAGCTCTAGACCAAAATTTACGACTGCGTAAAGGAGATGTAGCTAGTTCATTGCATTCTCGTTGTTAGAACAACTTTTTAGTTTTAGTGATGACACTTTTGCAGATATTTCTAGCACCAAGGTATTCTACATGACTGTCGACCGATTTATTAGATTTCCATTTAATGTAATATTTATTTTTTAAAGATATTGCATTAGCACAAGCCTTATTGAACCAGGGTTGGGAACGTGAATGACCTATACGGTACTGTTTTTTGGGAATGTATAACTCCATTCTCATGAGGATGACTTCAGATACTGAAAGAGCGTTGTCCGAAGAAGAGGACGACTTAAAACAATATCCACGCTAGGGAAAGGTTGCAACGAAATCCCGTAAATCACTCCATCGAGCTGACTTAAAACACCACAAGGTTCTATCGGTTTTGCGAACAACAGTAGAATTAGGTACAGTAGAAATGATTTTTATTAGACAATGGTCGGAAAGACCTAAAGGCAAAAGAACGGAAGTTTTATAAACAAGAGGGTTTGATGTAAGAAAGAGATCTAAAAGATGTGGAGTATGGTTAGGGTTATCAGGGATTCTTGTGGGTTCAGAAATCATTTGTGTGAGATCACAAGAAATAGCAAATGTTTCTGCACTATGACCGGCGGGATTTGTAGCAGATGAAAACTGAAGTCAATTAGAGTTATGTACATTGAAATCGCCTACAAATGAGATATCGCAAGATGGAAACTGAGACAGGAGATAGTCAACTTTCATACTAAGGTAATCGAAGCAGTCTTGAAAGTTACTGTCATTAGGAGACCTATAAATGCAACAGTAGAATTTCACAAAATTAGGACCAGAATGTTTAACCCAAATCACGTCAAAATTTTTATTTTCTAAGGAAGAAACCCTCTTGCAAGCAATTCTGTCCTTGATGTAGGCGCATACGCCTCCTTTATATCGAAAGTTAGAGTGAAGGTGGTATTGAGGAAATTGCAAGTCGGGTGACTCGGAGCTTTCAGAGGAGACTTGTGTTTCAGATAGAAACAAAATATCAGGTTGTAGTTGTTCAAGATGTTGGTGGCATTAAGATTAGACCTGATACCGCGGATGTTGCAGTAGTGCATCAGAAAGTTGATACTTTCGATGACCGAGATCGCATGGGGCCTGCCCTCCCGGACATCCGAATGGGGCAGGATTTTACGTCCGGAATTTATTACCCTAGAAACCACAGCCATCTTATTATTTAATTTAGGTCTTTTAATCCGATAGGAAGACAGTGAGGGCGAGAAGGAAAAATAAGGATGATAATAGATTAAGGATGATGTAAAAGGTAACCGGCAGCCCTTACCGAGCTCAGAAAATCGGAGACCCAATATTAAGGAGCCCATGGTAAGGGTAGGGGTACCTCCCCGGCTGGCATGGAGTATACATGCTATACCATGTACGATATTCTCATTTATTTATGATATTCTCATTTATAATCAAAATTAGGGTAGTAAATAAAGCTTGTTATTGTCAACTTTTTTTACCTTTATTATATTCACGGTTTACGTGTTTATCCATAAAACGAATTGGCGCCCTTTTATTTAACAATTTGGTTTCAGGTTGAAGCAACATCTACTTGATAAGCGAGTATATATATATATATATATATATATATATATATATATATATATATATATATATATATATACATATATATTTCAAGCAACATCTGATAATATTTATGAATCCCGCCTATTTCAATCTCCGACTGAGCTAAAGGCACGAAACCTACTGGGTTATAACCAAATCAGCTAAGATTGTAGCTTAAGTCGGGGGTTGCAAACTCTCCCTCCGTCATCAGGCTTAGTCCTAAGAAGGACTTTTTTCGCATTCATTTATTATTATTTTTTTCAAGCACGTGAATACTTCCAGATTTGAACTTTGCACCTTTCACTTACAAGCCTAACACCTTTACGTTTTATTTCTAGTAATAATTCCATAAATTAGTTTTACTTAAGTTAAATAATCGTTACTGACACTAGTTTTAAGATGCTCTTCTTTATAAACAAAATTTAGGTCGTAAAATCGTTACTAACGTTAGCTCTATGATATTCTTATTTATAATCAACATTAAGGTAGTAAATAATGCTTGTTATTCTCAACTTTTTTTACCTTTATTATATTCACGGTTTACGTGTTTTCCATAAAACGAATTGGCGCCCTTTTATTTAACAATTTAGTTTCAGGTTGAAGCAACATCAATTTGTAAAGCGACCATATATATATATATATATATATATATATATATATATATATATATTTAAAGCAACATCTGATAATATTTATGAATCACGCCTATTTTAATCTCCGACTGAGCTATAAGCACAAAACCTACTGGGTTATAACCAAATCAGCTAAAATTGTAGCTTAAAGGGGGCTGGTTGCAAACTCCGTCATCAGGCTTAGTTCTAAGAAGGATTTTTTCGCATTCATTTATTGTTATTTGTTTTAAGCACTTGAATACTCCCAGATTTGAACTATGCACCTTTCACTTATGTGTACGAGGTTCAGTGTTAAAACTCGTGGAAAATGTAAAAAATGCAAACACTTTTGCAATTTTCAAAACATTTTTGTCCTCTGAGCGAGGTACCTACAAAACAATTACTTTAAAAGCTTCAACGGCCTCGGGGATAAAAACGCTAAGCACACATTTTATTTTTGATGTTTTTAAACAAAAAAGTAATTAGGAAACATAGTAGGCGAATATGCGCAATGAGTCATTATTTTGAGTAGTAGTCCAAAGTTCTGTAATTTGCCGTGCTGAGTGCGCACTTGCATTGCCATGATCCAAAATGATTAGCTTATTTATATTGTTTTTTATAATTTTACTGATCACCTGGGGGAGGCAAATAGAAATGTACCGAGGGCAGTAACTGTTCTTCAATCCTCCAATGTTGCAACATGATCGGTTTTTTTCCGAAAAAACAAGCAATCGCTTTCTTTGGAACGTTTCGCGAGTCTACCATTTTTGTTGGTTAAGGTTCATTTTGGAACACGCATACAGATGATTTCTATTAGTTTCGGGCTCATATGAATATATCCATGCTTCGTCACCTGCTACAATGTAATATACAGAATTTGAACGACCATGGTCAAATAATTTAAGGATTTCCTTACACCACTTGACACGTGCTTTTTTGCGCTTCTTTCAGATTGTGGGGAATCCAAAGACTACAAAACTTGCGGACATGTAAGTGTTGTTTCAAAATGGTATGTATTTGTTTCGCCGCAGTGCCTAAGGATACCTGTATCTCACTGTATGTTGCATGTCGATCTGATTAAATCATTTCAAGCACAGCATCAATATTCTTTGCGCCATCAGAAGTGCGTGATCGACCCCCGCGAAATGTATATATGTGTTGAATTTGTTATTTCCGCTTGTTCCATAGTGTTTCTCCAGGTTTACGAATATATTGCCACATGTTGTTGCTGATAATGTAGCTCTGATGATGAACTACGTTTATGTTGGCGATGTTTCGGCCAGGTCACCATCTTCAAACCTTTTACTTCTTCATTGAGTGATTCGAACAAGACTGACATTATCTGTGGTTGAAGTTTGTATACTTTGCTGCTTTCTCTTCTTTTTCTACTTTCCTTTTTTTCCGGAGTTCGTGTTGACTTTCCTTTTTTATCATTTAAATCATTATTTAGTTTCTTTTCCTTTACTTCTTTGCATTATTTTAATAGAGGTTTGTGGTATGTTCGATATTTGCAATAATTTTGGTGTTTTTAAAATCAATGTTTTGCGATGTACTTATTACATGTCGAGCTAAAGAAAATGTTTGTCATCCTTTTTTTACTACATTTTGATGTTCTGGTCTTTTGAAGTTCACTCGTCTATTGGTTTGCCCGATATATGAAGCCTCGTAATTTAGGCATGGTATTTATTATACCCCTTGTCCTTGCAGTTCCACATTAGTTTTAGAGTTTGGTAGGATATTACTTATTTTCTTGTAAGTATTAAACGTAGTTGCTGATTTTGTCCGTGGTGTCTCTAATGTATGGCAGGTATGCTGTTGCTACTGGTTTGTCCACTTTATCCTCTTGTTTTCGTTTATTGTTACTATCAACAAGAATGAAAGTGACGTACCATAGGAAAACCAAAGGGATTGGCAACACTAAAAAGTTTGACAGTATTTAGGAATTCAGTACACGATACACGTCGCAGTCTAAACACTGTAGATATTCAACTTAGAGATATGCATCTGGAATGAAGTAATACTTCACCATTCGTTATGTACATCTATGGATCAACTTACAATGTTCCGAGCGGATACAAATACTATGATGACAAAATATATACAAACACGTAAATTTAACGGACCTTTGAAGAAACAAAAACCAAAGAAGAATGTTACGCCGTTGGACATAAATAAAATAGTATAGAACAGATCAAAGGTGGAACTAAACCATCCGACACTCAGACTAGTCAAAAGGATTTAATTATGCCGTAACTCCAGTCAATATTCCTGTAGTAGATGTTACATGTGGAGTGTAATCATCAATAATCAAAACTAACCACACCACAGAAATACGTCAGGACGTTGCACGTGTACCACGGACATGTCGTTTACAGAAACCTAACACGGGAAGGACGCAAAGAACTGCAGAAACTACGCAAAAACGAAGAGACAATGGTCATGGACATTGAAGAATACGACAATAAAATATTACAAAATTTAGCATATCAACCTATAACAACGGATCCTACAACTTATATCGAGAAAACAACAAATAATAAAATATAAAACCGTATAATAGACAATGATATACAAGTTCCACTAATACCAAGGGAAAACGGATCTATAGTCACCTGGATAGGCTTACCGCTTCAGCAACTGGCAAAATGCTTAGCTCAAGAGCTGTAGCAATACACTAGAATGTGAAAAACGTAAATCACTTCATCGAATTACTGGACAAGGAGAACACTCAGCCGAACAATCTGCTAGTCAGCTTCGACGTAGTATCGTTATTTACGAATGTACCTGTGGACGAAGACATAAATTATTAATAGAAAATACAATCCACCCGAGGACATTATGAATTTAACAATACATTGCCTAAAAAATACGTACTTTATGTACAAAAATCAAAATATACACATTGAAGGAGCGTCCATGCGATCACCGCTCTCACCAAATATTGCGAATCTATTTATGGCCGACCTTGACAATCTAGCCTTTAGTGAAGCACAGTTCAAACCAAAACTTTGGCTCAAATACGTAGATGACACATTCGTAATTTGGTAACATTGAAGGAGAAAATTAAACACATTCTTGGAACATCTGAATTGATTCCACAAAAAAATCAAATTTACCGTAGAAGTAGAGAAAAGCAACTAACAACCATTTTTGGATGTACTGGTTACAAAAAAACAGATGGAGAATTGGGTCACACAGTATACAGAAAGAAGACGCATAGAAATCGATACCACAACGCAACGTCGCATCATCACCCAGCGCTGCTTCAATCTGTCATCAAAACCTTGACAGCTACATCAATATGTTCAAAATAAAAATAAATAAATAAAAAAACTGCGCTCAACACTTCAACATAATGGTTTCTGTAATAATAACATCAATAAAACTTTGCGAACAATAAACGGAAACAAGAGAATAAAGAGGAGGACAAACCTGCCATACATTAAAGGCACCACGGGCAAAACCAGCAAAATCTTAAGAACACAATATTAAGACGTTTAATACCTACAAGAAAATCAGTAATATGCTACCGAACTCTAAAACTAAAGTGAAACCTGGAGAGACAAGGGGTACATAAAATATTATGCCTAAATTGCGAGGGTTCATACATCAGGCAAACCAAGAGACGAGTGAACTTCAGAAGAGAAGATCACTAAACCGCAGTAAAGAATGGACATCGAACATATTCTTTGGATCAACATGTAAGAAGTACATTGCACCAAAATTATTGCAAATATCGAACACACCACAAAAATGACACGGGAAGCCATATAAATTGGGACGACCTAACAATTTAAACACAGGGAACGATGCAACGAAAGCAGCCACAACTTGGAAATCTTTATTAAAACAACACAAAGAACAAGAAAGTGAAAGTAAATAATGCAATAACTACTAAAAAGGGAAAGTTAACACTCACCCCGGAAAAAAGAGAAAGCAGCAAAGAGTATAACCTTCAACTAAAAGTAGATAACGTCAGTTTAGTTCGAATCGCTCAATCAAGAAGTGAAAGGCTTGAAAATGGCAATGTTATCTGGCCGAAACGTCACCAACATGAACACCGTTCATATATATATATATATATGTATATATATATATATATATATAAACACTTAACTAAACGTCGAGGTACACTCGAAATTAGGTCACGGCCATAATGTTCGGTGTTGGTCATCCAGGCCTGTAAAACTGACCAAATCAAATTTTCTTTATTTCGTGGCGCTGTTCATTCAACTTCAATCTTCATTAGTCCCCATATGTTTTCAATGGGACTAAGATTTGGTGAAACTGCTGGCCACGAAATTGCTGTCAATTGATGTACTTGCATCCAAGCTTGAGTATAGGCAGAAGTATGGCATCTTGCATTATCCTGTTGAAAACGTCACCCTTCTGGATGTAAAGCATGAGCCGTTTCAAGAAGCAAACCACTTAGAATTTCACAATATTTTGCACTATTAACAGTGTCATTAACTATACAGAGAGGTGTAGCACCACTCTGAGATATTGCTCCGCAAACCATTATTTTAGTGGGAAATTTGAACGGTAACATTTTCTTTTGATAGGATTCTTGGATGATTTGCACCAAGCTGGAAACAACTTTCGTCAGATATAAAAACATTACCAAAATTATCTTCATGCAAACGTTGACAAAATTCTATTCTTCATTGTCTTTGTAGAGGTGTCATTACAGGGATTTTTTTTGGTTTCCTTGATATGTAGCCTTGTCTTTTCAGTGACATGCGAACGGTTTCCGGACACACTTTTACTTTTCGTTGATTTGCAAATCTGTTAACCAATTTTCGAAACCCTACGCGAGGATTTTGTCGTCCTAATGCCAGTAAAGCGTTTAAATTGTTTCCGCCAATCTTACGCGGTCTTCCCGAAACTGGTTTATGTCCCATATCTGTGCCATTTCTTATCCTCTTGGTTGTTTCATAAACTGCACTTTTTCCTAGTTCAGTCAATTTCTCTAATTTTTTAACATTTCGAAAACCTTTTCTATACAAATATTCTACCGCTTTTCTTCTTTCTACTTGCGACATTTTTCACAAATCTTCAGTCTGTTGACAATCAACAATATTGACAAATGATGTTGTCATGCAATTTTGGCCACAGTCTATTATCGGACTACTTGATTCATTACATGTTATAAAAAAGAAATACATATAAATTAGAAAAAATATAAAATTCCGGATACTTTCTAGACAGACTATACACGGTGAGCAAATAGTATTGCACCAAATGGGGTTATGTAGAAATGGTTTGACATTTAGATTTGACATTTGGTGGGGTTAAACAT
The DNA here is from genome assembly GCA_036346205.1 of Vesta saturnalis. NCBI lineage: Eukaryota > Metazoa > Arthropoda > Insecta > Coleoptera > Lampyridae > Vesta > Vesta saturnalis. The sequence goes on from JARFJB010000799.1 coordinate 7,581,831, forward strand.
ACATAAATACCCATATTTTGATATCAGTTTCGTTTGTTTTGTGCGACTGGTGTTTGTCAGAGGCAGCCATCTTGAATTTTTTTTAATTGCAACCTAGGTTGAGTTTGGTGTCATTTGATAGATAATTGATTTAGAAATACACTACGGTATATCGTAAGCTTATTTATTATAAAATAACGAAGAAAATTAAAAAGCCAAATTAACTTTGTAGAGGGAACATTTTCTGGACAAAGGGCTGTAAATAAATATAACTTATACAAAAAATAGATTAAAGTGGGCCAGGTTCTTAAAATTATCGATTTGCCTTATTAACCAAAAAATATTTACTTGTACCTAGATATGTTCGCTTTAAAACCGGAGTTGCTTCTTCCTGAAACTAATAATTAAATACTCGAACGCCAACTTATTTTTTTGAATAAACAAGTAAACCATTTTACACACAACTTTGAATAATTAATATTATGAGTAATTAATGGAATCAGAATACCTTATTCTTGATCACACTGTAGATGACAAAATGGATGTCTGCTGTGTCCGCGTTTTAGAAAATTGTTGCGTAATATTACTTCAGGTTGAAATAAATCTGGATTTGTATGCTTAATAATTCCCAAATTAATAAATTTCACTCTTGATCAATCGTACTAATACCGTAACTTAGATTAACGGTAAAATATTTAATGACATGTAAAGGTGAAGTTAAAGTAAAAAATAAAACGTAAACGTGAAATTAAAAAAATAAAAGTGCCTGAAAAAAAGAAAACGTCTCAAACTTTAATATAATAGTTTTTTTTACAACTTACCATACAATTGTATAGTACTTTAAAAAAATTGTACAAAGCAATAATGGATGCCTACATCCACCTTATAAATATCATCAACTAAAAACGACGCTAAGACGGTCTATTGCGCATAAACATGTCTAGATTGAACATCCAAACGAAACGCGTACGAGTTTTGATTAACACAGTTAAATGCATGTTTTATGCAACTATGATATGCAGCACACACGGCACGAAATGCACGTTAATTGCCTACAAAGAGGTGAATTATTAACAACACGTTCGAATTTTGTTACAGGTTTCACAACAGTGAACATTTCTATTGTAATCTAATTTCTTGCCAACATGAACATTCGCATATTTGCGAATATAGACGACATAATCACCTTGGTTAATCAAGAAACCTTTACTGGGACATTATTATGCGTTTCGAGCAGTACATTATTCCAATTAATTCTATTCCTCTAGCACTGTGGTATTAAAAAAAAGAATATTCTAATTCTTCAGTGAATGGGTGAATACATTCAATTTGATTGTATTCCAGCACATCAAATCGATACATCCTAATTAACCACGGATTTAAGTTCGAAACGAAAAAAGAAAGGACGAGTAGAAAGAGAGCGGGAGAAGAAAAAACTGTAGCTACTTGAAAGCGCAATGTCTTGCAAGACTCTGGAATTATTGTTTGGGTCACAAATAACTTCATCGAGCAGTCTTATTGATGACGGATACGAATGTACGCGCTCTGCGTCCTTTTTGCAATGGAGATGATCCTCCCCGTCAAAATAAAAGATATCATCGGGGTAACTTGGCCATTGAATCATTGTTCATGCATTCTGCCAGGAACGTAAACCATTAGCATCCATCCGAGGTGATACTAACATTTAAACTTCCAAGTCGAATCATCTAATGCCAGTACGAAATCTTCGGTTGACGATGATAATCCTAATTCAATTGACGCCAATATCATTCTACCAACTGACAACGGAGATTCAGCTGTCGTAGATGTTGAAGAAACGAAACAAGGACTTCCACCTGCTGCGTCAATCTCAAACACATTATCAATTGAAGAGGACACTGACGATGATTATTTTTTCACGAAACCGCATCAGCTTGAAATCGGCTCCTTTTTCAAATTCCATCCAAAGGAACCGAGTGACCATCCTAAGTTCAACTCTCAAAAAGCATTCAATACAGAATTTGAAACACGTCGACAGTAGTTAACGTATAACCCCAAAAAAAAACTCTTTGTTTTACAATGTTTGCATGGCATTCAGTTCAATCGCAGAAAAAAAGCACATTCATTGATGGTATGTCCAAATGGAAGCACGTATACCAAAGAATTGAAAACATCATGATTCTATACTATATACAAAATGCTCTGAATCGTACTTCATGTATATAAATAATGCAGCTGTCGAGAGTCTCCTATTCTTTAACCAACTAAATTTAATAAACAAAAATCTAGCAAGAAACCGACAAGTGGTGAATAGAATAATTTATATTATAAAACTAATAGGGAAACAAGGTCTGAGCTATGGACGTGCTACGAACGAAGCGTGCCATACTTTGGAAAATGGGAATTTAGATCACGGCAATTTTCTCGAGATTGTCTGGTTGCTTTCTAAGTACGATGTTGTCTTAAAAGATCATCTGAACCTAAAAGTAAAAATATCAGTAAGAGGGGTATAAAAAACGGTGCTGGCTCTTCGCTTATTACGTACATCTCGGAATCGACTGTGAATAAATTAATCAATATAATAGCCAACAAAACTAAACATATTGCTGAAGAAATTAAGAAATCAGACATGTATTCTATAGAAATAGATACTACGCAGGATATCTCGACAATCGACCAACTCTCGCTTATTATTAGATATGTGCATAAAGGAGAAGTTAAGGAAAAGTTATTATCATTCCTACCCTGTTTCGATTCTACTGTAATGGGAATATTTGACCTTATTGCTAACGAATTGACAAAACATGACATACCAATAAATAGATGCGTTGCGGATTCCAATACGCAAGGAGCTGATAATGGTTTTATTGGTCATATGATGAAGGACAACACGAACATATTCATCTTTGATGTTATGGTCATATATTGAACTTGATAATTATATACCTGATGAAATCAAGTCCTCAGCATCATCCATGATAGGTCTTTTGAATAACGTTGCAGTTTTCTTTATCAAGGTATCTTCAAACGGAAGGGCTAGACTTGTTGAAAGCAATGAAATGACAAAATCTGCTACAACACAATTAGCTTCGCGTCAAAGAAGTTTATTAGGAGGTCAAGGAGGTCTGTGGAGAAAACTTCCGATGAACGTCCACGTTCACGCGAAGAAGTATTTAGAGTAGGGACATTTAACGCAATAATGGATGTTGTAATCCAATCCATAGAGCATCGTTTTGAAAACCATTCCACTATTCGCATATTGTACCAAATATTACCTGTAACAAGGTACCTGATGAATTGATATCATTCATCAACACCTGGTATTCACTCAAATGGAACATCAAGAATACATATGATTTAGGTACTTATATACTTATGATTTTCAATTGAAAGTAAATTAATACTTCATTGTTTTTATTCCAAATCATAGCAATAATCTTCAAGATGGCGATATTACGTTCCTACAATAGCATAAAACTTTTGCCTGCTTCATTTATGAACCGTATTCTCTTGTCATCACGATCGACATTCGCTGTCTGCAAGCAAATCAGTGAACATCGCGTTTTGACATTGTAATCGTACTTTGTTAAAGTTATCCGTGTGCTACCGTTTCGGCAGCGACACCAGTACGCTCTTCGGAGTTGTTACAAGCTCGAGTTTTTTCCGCTACCCGATGAAGTCGTACTGACCGATGAGCAGATCCAGTTCGTGCCCTCGCCCTCCTTCGGGAAAGACAAATATATGAAGAACAAGAAGAAAAAGAAGAGACTCAAGAAAATAGAGGAAGAGATTTCTGCTAGACCGCAGCAACAATAGCCGATTATGCACCGTCCGACGGGTTCCGGCTCCAGAAGAAGAAGCGGAAGAAACCATCGAGTGACCGCCCGACCACGCCCACAACGGTGATCAACGCGTTCGAGGCCCTCGCTGACACCAGGGACTACTCGGACCTAGAAGAGCTTTCCGCTACCAAGGAAAGTGTACCGCCAGTAATGCTTCGTGAGAGGGAGAACTAGGTTGCCTTCTACCGCGAATTAGGTCACCAAGAGATCGTCTTCACACGTGTGAAGGCAATCGCCTATGGATACCGGATTCAGCCAGCGTACCATACGTATCAGGTCAAGAGGGAACGTTCGTTCAAGGTAAGTTTACGGGCAATACTCCTAGGCTGACGTTACCTCTGAACTAAAGGTCATGACACTGATATAAGCTCTTGTTTCAGAATACGGAAAACCGATCCCTCTTCTACTGGTCCAGTTACCAACCGAAGAGGACCTTACGAAGATCCGACTGGTGGAGTACGTAGTTCGCCTACTTGTCTCCATTGAAGACTTGAGTCGGAGACCAGGCATCGGGCAGCGTCACCGGTGCCAGGGATTCCCTCACGTTCAGCACTGTGCGAAGTGTGTAGAACACCACCTCTCCAGTAAGTGCACCAAACCCCGTACGGACCGGGCAAGGTGCGTAAACTGTGGTGGTGATCATCCGGCCAACTTCAGGGGTTGCCCGAGGTACCCACGTCTCCCGCAGCGGAAGAAGACCGAAGATGTACCTCAACAGCAACAGAAGCGGACATCGCCCACAGCGGCATCCTCTCTAGTCCGAATCGGCGTTAGGATTCAACGCTGTTCTCGGTTTCCTTGGAGGCTTAGATATGGAGAAGGTTCTACCTGTCATCCAATGGGTGGCAGCGGCCTTAGCTTCGGCACAAACTGCGACTCACCTGTGGCGAGTAATCCTCGCACACAGTCAGGAGGTGTTTGCCCTTTTCGTGTAAATACCTTCGGAACGGCGATGAATAGGGATGCCGGGATAAGTATAGCTAACAGTATCAATACTTTAAATTTTACATTCTAACACAATCTACCACTCGCTACACAAAATTCACATCAAACAATCACTATACAACACATAACATTCAATTAACAACACCATAATAATACTAATAATCTTTTTTATTCATTACAGGTAACACCCACAAGAAGCCACACGGGTCTCCGGGATCCCGATCCATATTGGTGCTCTGATGGACCAGCCCACCTGCTTCTGAGGATCATAAAAAATGCTATGTAATCAACCGGCTGAAGAGGTTACCTCGCCTTAGCAGTCGACTGAACTTGTTAGCATTCCCATAATCAATAATTATACCATAATATAAATAAACTGTATTGAGTGGTCATCACTATGTTTCACTTACGTTTTAGCATTGTATATGTAATACTGAGATGAAATAGAAGATTATTTACTCAAACACAAATCTCCTCCACTTTTAACATACACATATGTTACAAAGGTCAGGAATTTTATCATATCTGCTACGTAGTATCTCCAAAAACACAGTTGCGTTACTTTTGATAGTGAATCAGGCAAAGCTTCTTCTGTAGCATTTTCCCTTAAATTCAATTTTCTCCCATTGGATACATAATCTGAGAACGTACTGTATATCGCCAGGTTCGTTTTTTTTTGCTTTGTGTTTGTGCTAAGAGTAGGTGCCGGCGCCGCCACCAGAATCTTTCCCGCGGCGGTCGCGCATCTCCCACCCGCCCCTGTCTGTCCTTCCGTATTTTTAATAAAGCGAATTTATACCTTCTCAGAGAAGTCATCCAAGGTATAAGAAGGGATCTTGGCAAGCTGGATGACTGGAGATTTCTTTACATCCTTTTATGTAGAAAATTAGAAATACATGAAAATTAAACGAAAACTAAGCAGATGAGTAAAATTTGATTCTCTTAATAATAAACAACACTACGCGTACATTTTACACAGACCTTACAAACCGTACATCTGACAATCTGGTAGTTAATCTTATACTACTGCTTGCTAGATGAATGGAAATAGAGAAGAAAGAGAGAGGGGAGAGTACACGTATATAGGAGCAAGGGGAGAATCAATAATAGATTATGTAATTACGAATGCTAAGGCTGAGGAAAAGATGAAGATATTTAGGGTAGGGGAGAGGGTTGAATCGTACCACCAACCCCTGGAAATGATAATGGAAGGGAGAGAAAGAAAAGTGCAGGGAAGAAGAGGAATATATAATTAAGAAGATCTGGACGGAAGAGAGTATAAAGAGGTACAAAGAAAAAATGGAAAAAATAAGATGGGAAGGTAATGGAATGCAAGAAAGTGTGGAAGAAATGAGAGAGAGAATGCAGGAAGCAACGGAAAAAGTCAAGTTGTGAAGATGGAATGGGCGAAAATGGGGTGGAAAAAATGGTGGGATAAAGAATGTAAGGAGGCCAAGAGGAAAGCGAGAAGAACACTAAGGCGGTGGGGACCGGGAAAAGCGAAAAAGGAAGAATATAAAGAAGCAGAAAAAATATACAGGAAAACATGCGAAAGTGAAAAGGAATAAAGCAAAAAGAAACAGGAAGAATAGATTAAGGAAGAAGACGTATGGAAATTTTTAAAGAAAGAAAAGCGGAGAAGGACGCAAACGGGAATAAAATAATGAGGGGGTATTTCGGAGATGCTCTGGAGAGAGAGAAAATACAGGACGGAGAAGGAAGACAAAGTAACAAAAGACACGAGATAAGGGAAAAAGAAGAAGGAATACAAGAAGAGGAAGTAAGAGAGACAATAAAGAAGGTAAAAATGGGAAAGCGGCAGGAGAAGATGAGATACAAGGTGAGGAGTGGACATGCAGAGCAGAAAAGGCGACAAAATGGATGACGGAAATAATAAACAAAATGTGGAGAGGAGAAGCATTCCCGGAGAGGTGGAGGGAAGGACATATTTTTACCAGTGTACAAAAAAGGAGACAAGAATCGGATGACAAACTACAAGGGAATTACACTGCTAAACACGGCCTACAAAATATATGCAAACGTTCTGAAAGAAAGGTTAAAGAAGCAGATGGAGGAAAAGTAGCTGTTACCAGATGGACCGGCAGGATTCAGGAAAGAAAGAAGAATGGCGGATAACGTATACATAGTGAAATATATGGTAAACAAGGAATTAGGAAAGAAAAGAGGTAAAATGGTAGCGGTATTCGTAAACATAACAGCGGCATTCAATAGGGTGAATAGGCAAAGGTGTGGGAGCTCATGAGGCAAAGAAAAGGTAAGCGAAAGGATAGGAGAAATATATGAAGAAACGAGGAACATGGTGAGAGTAAATGGGGAACTGAGCGAAGGATTTGTGACGAGGAAGGGATTGAGACAAGGATGCCCACTGAGCCCAAGCCTGTTCGCGGTATATACTGGAAACCTGGAGGAGACATTAAGGGGACAACAAGAAGGAGGCTTAATGGTAGGGAACGTGAAAGTGTGGACGCTGGCAACTTGGATAGTGTTAGGAATAGAGTTTGTTCTAAAGGTTTCGCTATTGTTTCTTATTTGAATTGGCAAGAGAGGAAAAAGAAATGAAGGGGATGCTAAAAACGTTGGACAGATATTTGAAAAGGAAAGATATGGAAGTCAATGGAAGTAAAACTAAGGTAATGGTATGGAGAAAAGGGGGTGGAAAAAGGAAAACGTAGGAATGGAAATGGAGAGATGAGGAGATACAGCGAGTAAAGGAATTCACATACCTAGGATACACAACGAGACAAGACAATAAAGATGGGGAACTTATAAAAGAGCCAGTGAGAAAAGGGAATAAGCTAATAGGGCAAGTGTGGAGTGTAGGGGAAAGACTGTTTGGAATGGACATAAAGAAAAGGAAATTATTATTTGAGAAGTGCTGAAGGGGATGCTAAAAACGTTGGACAGATATTTGAAAAGGAAAGATATGGAAGTCAATGGAAGTAAAACTAAGGTAATGGTATGGAGAAAAGGGGGTGGAAAAAGGAAAACGTAGGAATGGAAATGGAGAGATGAGGAGATACAGCGAGTAAAGGAATTCACATACCTAGGATACACAACGAGACAAGACAATAAAGATGGGGAACTTATAAAAGAGCCAGTGAGAAAAGGGAATAAGCTAATAGGGCAAGTGTGGAGTGTAGGGGAAAGACTGTTTGGAATGGACATAAAGAAAAGGAAATTATTATTTGAGAAGTGCTGAAGGGGATGCTAAAAACGTTGGACAGATATTTGAAAAGGAAAGATATGGAAGTCAATGGAAGTAAAACTAAGGTAATGGTATGGAGAAAAGGGGGTGGAAAAAGGAAAACGTAGGAATGGAAATGGAGAGATGAGGAGATACAGCGAGTAAAGGAATTCACATACCTAGGATACACAACGAGACAAGACAATAAAGATGGGGAACTTATAAAAGAGCCAGTGAGAAAAGGGAATAAGCTAATAGGGCAAGTGTGGAGTGTAGGGGAAAGACTGTTTGGAATGGACATAAAGAAAAGGAAATTATTATTTGAGAAGTGTGGTACATTACGGGGCGGAAGTGTGGGGGTGGAAAGAATATAAAGAGATAGTGGGGCTGCAAGAAAAATACTGGAGGTGGACACTGGGAGTGGAAAGAGAAACACCAGGATATATCATTAGGGAGGAGGTGCAAGGGCGGAGGTGAAAACACAGCAGTAAAGTACGAGGAGGAAATGAATAGAAGAACGGAGTGTAAAATCCTGCAAGAATGCTGGAAAGAATAGAATATGGACAAGAAGCCTAGAAATAATATTACGAAAGAAAGGGATATGCAAAATAGGAAGTAGAAAGACTAAGAAGGGACGGAGTGAACGTGAGAGAGGGCAAAATTAGAAGGGATAGAGATGCGCAAAATCACGAAAGATGGTCGAAGGTAAAAGAAGGAAAATACAATGTAAACTACAGGAACATTAAGGGAGACGGGATACCGAGATATTTGAATGGGGAAGGGAGGAGGGAAATAAAGAAAATGATAACGAAATTTATATGTGGAAACGAAGAGAGGGGAAACAAGTACAGGCGAAGGGACGAAAAGAGAAAATGTAGGCTGTGCGAAGAAGAGATAGAGTCGATTAAGCACATGCTGCAAGAATGCAGGAAATTAAAAGAGGAGGAGAGGACTGTGGAAGAGATACTAGAAGAAGGAGGACGGGAGCGAAGTGGATGCAAGAAAAATGGAACAGAAGAAGACAGTTGAGGAGATAAGAGAAAAGAGAGAACAAGTTAGTGTAAGTGAAGTAAAGAAAGGAGAGACTGCAAAAAGTGTAAATAGAGATGGAAAATGTAAATCGCAAAACGCAAGCACTTTGCAAATTTTTTCGTAAATTATGCAAATAGTACTTCTCGCTCTGTTTTGTCTAAAGGGTTGGATTTTTCTGTGGCTCCTTCGAAAGTTCCTGTTAAAGAAATCATCTCTAATCTTGAAACGAGTATTATCCATCTTCTAGCTACTGGAACAACCGAAATCAGATATGAAATTACAAGAATACTACGTAGAGTATAACCTCCAAAAAAGAATTTAACTTATGCTGATTAACCACAACGATATCAAATTACTTAAACACTGTTTAACTACATCATTCTTCTTATTTAATGGCGAGTAATATCAACAGTTAGATGGAGTAGCTATGGGATCCCTTATTTCTTCATCGATTGTAAATTATTTTGTGGAATATTTCGAAGAACAGGCTCGAAATAATGCACCTCAGAAACCAAAACTTTGCCTTAGATATGTTAATGATATTTTTGCTATCTGGCCTTTTAGGAAGAAGAATGAATGGTGTTCTTAAACCCTTTAAGCAATTAACATACAAACATGAAATTTAAAATAGAAACAGAAAAAGACGGTTGTCTTTGATTGTCTAATTGAAAGAAAACCAAAGGAAAGCCTAAAACATTCCGTATATCGTAAACCAACTCATACAGATCATTATATTAATGCTGCATCACTACACCATCATCCAGCACAAAGCTTACTACGATACGAACTGTGTACAACCGTGCTACACAGATTTGTCATCCAGGTAAACTACAACATGAATTAAACCATCTTAAAGAGGCCTTCTTAAATGATGGCTTCAACACAAAACAAATAAGAAGTGATTTCAACAGAGATAAGCGACACCTGCCATTTTATCCTTTCTTGCAAACCCAACGAATAAAATTGGTAAAATATTACAAAGGCATAATATAAAAGTAGCTTAGAAAAGCACTAATAAAAGTCGAAATCTTCTGAATCCTGTAAGACGCAGTACATTACTTACACGTGGTGTTTACGAAGTACCTTTCTCTTGTGGTAAAGACTACATTGGTGACACTGGAAGAAGCATTAGCACCAGGCTAACAGTACACAAAATGCACTTACGCTTACTTCCTTCTGCTAAATCAGCAATTGCTCAACATGCCTTAAACACTCTCTAAAATTTGAAAATACAAGAATTCTGGCTAACGATAGAAGTTGGTATACATGAAAGAATCGAGAAACTATGGAAATTATGAAACAGCCTTACAACTTGAACAGAGATAATGGATATGAACTGACCAATACCTGGATGTCTATTTTCAAGAACTGAAACTTTTACAACAGGGGTTTAATTTTAATTTCTTAGTTACCTTGTTAATATTTGTCATTTTCATGTTACCTTGTCAACATTTGTTAATTTCATATAACGCCTCAAGAAGGATAGAGTATCTGTCTCAAAGCTTGCGGTTAAATAATATACAGGGTGTTTAAAAAGACATGTCAATATTCAAAGGGGTGATTCCTTAGGTGATGTTAAGATATAAATTTTCTATAAATATTGGTCCGGAAACAGCTCGTTTAGAAGATATATGGTGTAGATATTATTCTAGTATTTCTTAAATTACTCCTACAATTTTTAAGATATCGATTTGATATTTGGAACGCTTTGTTACGTGCAAATTTGTACTTTGTCCACTAACTTACCGTAACAGAAAAGATAGCCCTAAGGCTACCGGAAAGCTCAGTCAAAGTAGAGAAATGTTTAACAGTTATTCAGATATTGCAAAATCTGCATCAGGTATGTTGCTAATATGTATAAAGTAAACATTTAATATGCAAAAGGTAGGTATACTGAATTTATATACAGAATATGTACCACATATAAGACAACATATATCTAAGTCTGTACAACATTCAAGACAAGGTATATCCCAGTATGTAGAACGTCTAAGGCAAGTAACAGTATGTACAACTTACCGCTTGAATGAGGTAGTTAATCGAAGAATGATTATACAATCTTTAAGAAATGAATTTAACCAAGTACAAGTGAGAGAACAGCTGGTGTCTTGTTTCGAAAAGCAAAATAGTATATGATTATCCCCTTACGCTTTATGATACAAAACTAATGTGTCCTTATAGAAAACCTGGTGAGGTTCTGTATAACCCCTTTAGTTAATAAATTTATTGATCTCTTTTTAGTTAATTATCGAACACCAGATATGTTGATGGCTAAAATCAAAAACATGGTGAAAGGAGAAAAGAGCATTCTAGACAGCCACCTGTAGCATGTATTTCCTATCAATCCGGCAGAATCGTATGTACTAAACGGTTGCAGAATGTCAGTACATATTTAGAAAAATGATTTTAAAACCGATATAACTTGATGGGCTAAATAAGTCCAGAAACAAAAATGTCTGCTTCGCCAACAACCAAACAAGAAGAGAACGTGCAAAGGCACTTCTCACCCGGATACCAATCCGCCGTGAACCAGTGCCTTCAAAAAAATAAGGTTGAATGCAACGTATGAGTGATCATCAATAAATTTTAACAATTTCTTACAGAAATTTATTTACTTGAGCAAAGTAATATTTTCAAGAAACTACAGAGAAACGAAATTATAGAAATGCAGTTACTTTTAGAAAAATAGTATATTCAATAAAATACTAGCAAAAATAATAATCCAGAGAGTTTAATAGGTCGAAAAATTGACTAAATTGTGCAGCGTAGGTAACGAATGTAACAGCTTATTACTATTTAAGAGATCAATATTTTGATTATGTTACCGATATTGAATATCTACAGGGTGATACATTTTGGGGAGTCAGGTTCACTTTCTGCCCAACAAATGTTTGGTTACGCCGTTGATCTTCAGCGATCAAGGATGTGTGTTCCTTGTTAGATTTAGAAACTGTGTTTTATTGATTGTGATTGATTTGCGGATGATCGACTGTTTTCCCACGCCGGTAACCTCACGTTTAGGGAGAGTGTCAGCTCTGAGTGTCGGTTAGCCTTATCTATAAAGTAAACGGTCGTTGATAGGAGCTAGGTACATACAGTGGGAATATCGTTACCTGAAGGTTTATAAAATAGTGGTAATGGTCAAGTATAATGAAAAATGTATAAAGGAATGAGTTAAATCGTTCTCCAAAACAAATCGTTAAACTAACTCGAGACACAAACCATTCACCAAAAATAATGCCTTTGATTCAGTCGGTAGATTAACGTAGGGTGGTTCAATCTTTTGATTTGCTTAATTACCACCATTTAGGCTTGATTACTTCCACTGAACATAAATAATAAAAATGCAATGTGACACTAATAAAAAAGATCTCGGACGCCAAGTTATTTTTTTAATTATGCTCGGAATAACTAAATCGATGCCTACACTACAAATTTTATCAAAATGTAAAATAATAAAAAATATACAAACTATGTTTATTAAATATTTAGAAAAGTAAAAGTAATAAAAATGTAAATCAAAGTAAAAATAAAAGAAAGTGCCTACAAAGAGCAAATGTTTTAATTTTTTGTGTAATGCGTTAAAAGATATCTTACCATTAAATCAATGGCACTTTCACAAAATTTAGGTGGAAACCAAAAAAAAACTCCCTAACAACACAACATTCATCAGTAAGTGAAAAAAAATGGACGCTTTGAAATCGGATGATGATATTGCGGTGCGTAAAAGATATTTGCGCAAAGAATTAAGTCAACGATATGAGCAGAACAATAATTTAAAGAACCTTTAAGAAGATATGCACTTAAGTTACACCAAAATGCAAATTAAGTTGCCTACCTCATAGCTATAATGCAAAAATAATTAAAAATTTTTTTTATATTTACAACTGAATGAACGAAAGATCTAAATTACGGTATATTTTAATACAACTCAAAATGGGTTGTTACACACCCCCTCCTAAAATTTGGACTCGGAGATTACCAAAGCGGAGATTCCAAACACTAAGCTAATAAACAAATTTACTAAAATTAAAGGAAATAAAAAATGTTAAGCTAATTAAAATTCAAGCAAAATGTAAACAGTAATACCTAAAATCTAAATAACATGCAAATAAAAATAAAAAGGGAAAAATTAAAATGCTAAATAAAAGATACAAAAACTACCACAGTCACGTTCGGTGAGTCAAAATCGGTAAAACCAAGATACGACTATTTCCAAGGCAAATTAGCTCAGAATGTTTCGTCGTGGAGAACAAGAGAGGCCACTCTACCCTTCACGAGATTTAGGTTTCATGTTGTTCAACAGTCTTCGTCCAAGATTAAACATACCCCTAACTAACACGGACTTTTCGTAAATAAGTCGAAATCTAGATGAAGTAACAAAGGACAAGGATGATGCACTCTTACGAATACAAGTATAGATGTCGAGATAAATGAGAAACTGTGATATAAAAAAAACGGACATTATGTCCCCTACCTTCGGAAATATAATACCGCGTAGATATTGAGTATTAGAAATTTTTGTTGGCTCTTGAGTTTTCGTCGGATCATGCTCACTTTCCGAAAAAATAAAAACCAATGTAATGCAAGTTACCTTCACAAAAACGCGCATTAAACATTAGTTATAGAATTCATTTTGTTTTTTACGCGGTAGGGCCAGCGAGAGGTGTCTTATGACTCATCTTTTAGTAAAGCATGGTTTAAGATTTTAAAAACGTATGTCTTATTGGTTCATATAATTAGTAATTTTGAATACCAACAAAACATCGTCAATGTTCCTAGGTTATTTTAAAATTTATGCCGCGCTGTCAAATTTAAATAATATCCACTCGTATAAATAATGTCGAATTTCGTTTAAAGTCTGTTCGCACTTATTCTGGCATGTAAAGTCCACCGAGTAGTCATATGATAAAAATATATTGTACAACTGTAAACGATTATCAGAACCGAGACCGGGTCAACAAAATTTCGTTTTGGATCTGACTTACAAATTAATTATATCAGTAATTTTCAATAAGAAACGAATTAGCTAACGGTAGGCAGTGCCCGAATGAAATGCGAAAAGTTTGGTTAATTTCGGAGGATCGTTTGTAGCCGACAGATCTCACTGTGTCAAAAGAGTCAAGACTGTAATTTGGCTATCGAAGCCACTGATTTTATCATAAATAAATACACTGCATTGGATGTTAAAAATGAGATTTATTATTAGTTAATAATATAACCGATTTTATAAATCTCAGTTTACAGTTTGTCATATATATATATATATATATATATATATATATATATATATATTTTTTTTGAGATGTTCAGAAAGAAGTAAAAGAAGGATCGGACAGTTTAAATGCTAATTTAGTTATAAAAAGGGGTGATTTCAAGCTCGATACATGTGCGAGACATTGTTTGATAGAAATCTGGTTCACGATAGGTTTAAAGTAGATTTGTTTTGTACAAAATAGTCTGAATATCATTTATACAATTTGGTTTCATCATAAAAAGCATTGTGCTACCAACAAAAATGTCAAGAATGTTAAATACACTTATTTTCGTAAAGTCAATTTAGTATTTCCTTTATTTCAATAAAAGTCAATTTTTCGAGGGTATTTTGGCAAGTGAACATTTTACAGGTGTTTAAACATAAATTGTATAGCTAGTATTATATTAGGGATATTGTGTAAATAGTTTTAGAATACAGGAAATGTGAAAATTTCATAAAAGGGTTATAATATGGACATTTTAGACATTTTTCTCACATATTTCTGGATGCAACGCTGTTACAAACATAGTGATACAAGTTTCATAGCAAGAACAATGCATAGAACAGTTTAACATAAAGACATTCATAGTTATATACATGTTTATAATGAAAATTCCAGTATGTGTGTTAGACGATGTGACTTTTTAATGCAACACTATATGACACAATGCATTTGAAATGAACAGTGAATATAATAAAGACAAGTATTACAAACCTCCAGCATAACATTTTGAGTGATAAAAACATTTTTAAATATAAGTTATTTGAAATTTTAGATTTAAGTTTGGTTATGTTATAATTTCTAGGTTTTTTGCATAAATTTATAGTTTTTTTTATATTATTAGGCTTTAATTATATTCTTAAAGTAATTAATAGGAGTTCTTTCTCAGTATCTCACAGTTTTAAAAGGATACAATGCATTTCACCGCAAAATTTTGTGAAATATGAGGTGAATTTAGAATATTTTTACATAAACTTAAAATTTCTTTAAATTCGAGATTTCTAACTCTAAAAGTGTGTGTTCCTATGTAAAATTTTCCCAGGATTCCGTTTATGTAATTAGATTAAGTGTAGCTTGTAAGTTTAGGTAGTTATAAGCAAATTCAAGTTAGATTAAGTGATTTCGCATATTATTTTTAGGAACCATATCTTGTTAGGTGTCTTTTTATTCGAAATTTTATGTAGTTTTCATTTCTGTTGTTAGTTTTTAAATACGTTACTATATAAGAAAGTTATGGCCAAATTTCTATTTTAGTCAAAATTTTAAAATGTTTCAACCAATCAGAGCCTTAGTTACATAGGTAGAATTGCTGAAAAAAAATTAAATTTTTAGTAACAACCAAAAAGGTATAAAAGGAATTGCCCTGGAAGTGCTGAGCTCTCTAGAATTTGTTCAAAGTTTAAAAAAAGGTTAAAGCAGTGTTGTGTATGTGTGTAATAAGTAAGTTTTCATAACCTAATTTAAGTATCGGAAAGAAAGTTATAATTAACGAAGAAAATATTCGAGAGCAATTGTTTTTATACCGGCAATTAAATTAAATAATTCGGTCTCCGATACCTGTTAGTTTTCGGAAAATATTGTACGAGTTAATTTGTGTTACGATTTTGTTAAAAGTTTTCGTTTAATCAAACGTGATTTGATTCCGTTCTACCAAATTAAAATCACATTTATTTGGTTATTGGTGTTTTATTTCTTGGTACAACTTCTTCTAAATAATTTAAATTTGAGCCGGTAGAACTAAAAATAAAAGTGATATAATAACAAATTTTGGACAACACTTAAACACTTTATAAACGATACCAATCAATAAGCTTTAATTTATTTAAATAAAAAATTTTACCAAGATAAAATAAGTGACTGGAGTGTTGCCGATTTAGAAGGAAACATTATTAGTTTTTGGAAGTTGGTGTCATCGACAACCCGAGTACCAGTCAGCAGCAAATGGGTGTATGGTAACAGCCAGAATCAAGTAGAAAGTGCCTGCATCAAATTGGAACAACTCGAAGACATCAATTTGCATTGGGAACAGTATATGTGAGTCACATTTTCTTTATAACCCTATTTATTGTGTACATTGTTGTGTTAAATTTCCTGCAAATTATTATTTATTAGGTATATGTATTGGTGTAGAATTTCAAACAATACTTGTATAAACACCTGTAAAGGAAACAAAATTTTAAATTATTTTCATATTCTAAATTTAATTCTGAACGTAAACAGTAAATTTGCAAACCATTATTTGACAATTTTGACATTGTTAACTTCATTCAATAACGTTACAACGCATGCGTTGGAAGTAAATTATATTCAGACTCATTCTTATACATTTGTGATAATTTTTATAAAGTGTAGTTCATATAATTACCTCCAGAATAAATTTAATTTCCTACTAAATACATGATCCCTATCCCCAAATTGAGATTGAGCTAGTTCGGTGCGCATTTAATCAATTAAGCCATTACAATTATATATATATATATATATATATATATATATATATATATATATATATATACCTAAGTACAGCTACAGAGGTACATGTTAAATACAATAATTCTTTACAATGTTATAAAGTAACTAAGATTCTAATTTTTGCTTTAAATTCAAATATTGGACATCTTATAATTAAAAGTCATCACCTTCACGTTCACTATCATCTTCACTCGGCTCTCCGACATTGATCACTAGACGTTTTACCATTTCCTCAGCTCTTTTTTGAACGTCCCACCACTGGCTCATTTCCTTTTCAGCATGTAAAATACTTTTTTGCCACAGTTCTCCAGTTACTTGGTTTAATGAATCCTTCCATAGCTATAAAACATTCCCGTCCCTGAAGCCCTGTCTTCCAACGTTTTTGTTGTAATACTGTTTACAATTTGCCCATATTAACTCGATAGGGTTGAATTGACAGTGATACGGAGGTAAACGTAAAATTTGATTTCCCCATTGCATATATTTTTGGAACATGTAAATCCTTGGCAATTTGTAATAATTCCACTTTCAGCATATCATTCGAATGAGGAATGTTGTGTTTTCTTAAAAATTGAAAAAGATCTTCTTTCTTCCAACTACTTGATGGTAATTTTTCTACTAATGTAGAATGATAACTGGCATTGTCAAGAATGATCAAACTTGGTTTTTCTAAATTTGGTAAAAGCTGTTCTTGAAACCATTTTTGAAATAAATCAGCGTTCTGCTGTCCTACTTTTACTGGAAAATACCAATGATGAATTAGGTATAAAATCATCTTTGTTGCACTCAGTACGATAAGACTAAAATTTAATCGGTTAAAAATATTTTTAACAAATCGGACTATTTTAATTAACGTTTCCCTTCTCCTAGCGGTTTGTTTTTTGTGCTTTTCAAATCATTAGCATACTATGACTTTCGTACGCGTCCTCGTCTCAAAATCCACGTCTCATCCAAAAAGACAGAATCGTAACTAATTTCACAACTTTTATTAGCAAAATATTTTCGCAAAAATGTTGCTCGAGCACCAGCAATATGAACCTGCTCCATTAAACGCCTTCTTCCATCGTCAACTTTGGATTCAAAACCAATTTTGTGTAACAATTGTTTCAAACTCGTTTTACTGAAGGTAAATATTTTATCTTCTTTAAGTTCAGTTTGGAGTTTTTCGATAGTAATATGTGAGCCTAAAATTAAACAGTGATTAACTCCATCTCAACAATAATTTCTTAATTATTTACCAGTTGCATGCATGGTGTAAATTTTTCGTTTCAAAACGTCTTTCACGTATTTGTCGACATCCTCTGACTTCAAACGCAGCCTATGTTTTTGCGGTGAATCCGGCGCTGATTTCCCAGATTCTAAAGCGAGAGCCATTCTTGCCTTTGTCCGAGATACAGTTTTCTCGGAAATGCCGCATGCGAGAGCAGTTCGCTGCAACATAATATTACATAAACATAAATTTAAATAGTGAAAATTATTAGCGTACCTGGATAATGGAAGTTAACTATAAACCCCCCGTTATCGCGTTCCATCTCGAAATAATACAGTATATTCATTAACATTAGTTGAATTTGGCTTTTCAAAGATTTACCTTTTAATGACATCATTATTTGCTGCAAATTTAATAAATGGATTCAATCAATTGAAAATACATTATGCATTATAAACCTTCCTCGTAATAGTGTATATTAATAATAATAGTTTTTAAAAAACCGTTGTCTACAAATGCAATGGAAACTAATAAATTACGAAGCGAATGATAAATTATTATAACTACACAACACGATGCGATTATACGAAACGAAATACGAAGAATAATTTGAGGTTAAATAGCCAAGAAGACATCTGACAGCGTCATGCGCTTTGACTTTAGAATCGACATACGTTGTTAAGTCCTGCATTTAAAATATATAGCAGACGTATATTATAACCCCGTCTTTCTTTAAGTGGCAACTTCGCACTAAGATAAAGGGAAACAGATGAATTTCACAGTAATAATTATATCCCCATTCTCGAGCCCGCCATGAGTCACCTCTCCCCGGCGCTACTATAAAAATGTTTTTTATTCATTTTTATTTGTGTAGCGAACGTATAAAAATAGGTAAACATTTTCTATTTACCTTATGAGAATATGTGTAACAATCGTGGGAGTTAAATAAATTACAAGCTTTCATAAACATGCAATTACTTCACAGAAAAAGCACTCCATGGTCATATAATGAGAAACAGGTAGCAGTATCTCTATATTATGAATCACCAGGATGTTATAAATATATGCAGAATAAATTAGGTTTACCATCAGAACAATTCAATCGTGGTCAAAAATTTCCAATTTAGTAACCGCCGTCACAACAAATCTAACATAAAAGTTGATGACAAAAGTAAAAACAATGAATGACGACGAGAGACTATGTGTGGTTATGTTGATTCTCTTAATAGCAGAACATTAGAAGATCCTAATCCTCATCGAAGATCCTTATGCAAATATAGAAGTACTTCACTAAATAATTTGGAAAACCGGTTAAAGTACTTTAGTAATATTCGCGTGTAAAAAATTTTACTCAGTAGTTCGCAACAGAGGCGGATACAATCCAACGCCTTCTGTTCGTCAATTTCGTCAATCTATGCAACAAAATATGTTCATAAGGTTACGAACGGGAGCTGATTCTGCAAATTGCTCAGCAGATGAAGCTGAAACTTTAGAATTGGATAGCCAACTGTTGGAACCGGATGTTGAATTACCAAATAATTTAATATTAGTCAAGTTGCTTTGGTATGTGTGAATCCTTGCGATATTGTAGGCTCACACTCCATCAATATAAGTAATTTGATTGTTATCTCATTAAATTTAGAATTTACATCAGTTCTACATGTTGTTTAAAACGATAGTTTTAGAAAGCTTTTATTAATAAATTGTAAGTTACATGCACACTGAACACCTTCTGTTTTATTACCTGCCATACCTGACTCTCTCTGGTTAAACTAGGGCAAATATTAATCTGGCGCATGGGCAACACATACAGCATACGTGAATTACAATTTTAACACTACATACACAAGACAAAATTTACATAGATTAAGGCTTATACTTCGATAGCTCAGTTAGTTAGCGCGGTACAGGTCGTAGGTACTCGAGGTAAACTTTTTATTTATGAATATATTTCTTTTTTTTGGTTTTTTAATGGTGTATTTTAAATTATACAATCTAAACGTTTCGATAACACTTACAGTTATCTTCATCAGTAGTAATATTTGTTAAAATTTGTTAAAGATGTAAACAATTTTGTCAAAGTTGAAAAATTAAAACATACACATCAGTCTGCTATCAACATAACAGATGGAGAAACGTATAAATCCAACTATAGAATTAAATTTTAGTAAAGGATAACTAAGTCATTAAAAATTAAATAAGACAAATCAAAACACTCTTTAACCGCGAAAGCTAACAATGAAAAATGTCAGCCAAAAAACATATTTAACAAAATTTAATCAAGTTATGATGTAAGTGTAAAGTTGTGAAAAACTTCAATTTCAAAATAGTAGAAGCATTCATAAATATAAACATAACATCAAATAAAATAATCCAGTTAAATCTAACAAGGAGATATCTTTATCGATAAGCGCAAGTGTTCTTAACAATGAATACCATAATGCAGAACGTTTTTTGTAATTTTTTAATTTTAATCTTAATTTCAACTACTTATCTTAAATTATAGTGCTGTTATAATTTAACATATAATTGGTAAAGCATTTGCTTCAAGGTCTAGGAAAAAAAACAGCAAAAAACCTAGACATACCAAAAGTCAAAATTAAGACGTATCATTATGCCTTTTTTTAGTTATAAGATGCCAAAGCATATTTAAACGGAGATTTTCTTCTTATCTATTAAAATTATTAAGGTGTTTATATATTCTTAAACGAACATAATAATGAGTTTGTCTTGACAATACTTCCATATTGTCAAATTGAATGTCATGATTTAGATTATTCAAGGCATGGTCAGCCACCGCAGACTTTTCTGGTTGACCTAATCTATAAAATCTCGTTTGTTCTTTATGTCTTGTATAAAAGCTACGTTTTGTGGTTCCGATGTATACTTTTCCACATGAACAAGATAACTTATACACTCCGGGTTTGACACATCTTTAGGTGATCTTAAATGTTCTTTAATTTTTCTTGTAGGTTTAAAAATAGTCCTAATGCCATATTTAATTAGGATTTTTTCAATTCTATCTGTAACAATAGCTATAAAAGAAAGACAAGCAGTATCAACATTAAGAACTAGTTTTTCTTTAGGGTTACGTCTAGAAGGTGCAATAACATTATTAATATCTGTAAGTGAATATCCATTATCTTGTAAGCATTTTGTTAAATATTTATAAATATTTAAATATGGCATTAGAACTATTTTTAAACCTACAAGAAAAGTTAAAGAACATTTAAGATCACCTAAAGATGTGTCAAACCCTTTATCATCTTCTGGAGTGTTTAAGTTAACTTGTGTATTGTGTTCATTGTTAAAAATGGTTGGTTTTTCAATAAAATTATAATACTAAAGATAAACCTTAAACTTAAGTTATACTATCAATGTAAATGTTAATGTTCTTGTTTGTAGCTCTCGTAAGTTTCTTCTTACGAGTAGTAAACGAACCATGTCATAAATTCGCAATTACAGTAAACTTCGATGTTTGAGGTATTATCATTTAATGTTTAAGTGTAAAGTATTTACTTAATAGTTTCAAAAAACACGTGACTTTTCAACATCATCTTAATTGCTTTGAAGCTAGATTGAAGGAGACTTAAGTAGTTGATATTTTGTGCCTACATGCAAATATGTACAAGTGGCAACATCGACAAAGTTATGTCTCTCTCACACTCATATAATGCTTATTGGGTTTCTTTCAAGCTTATTATAAGTCAGACCCGCAATAATGTTTTTCCACACCTGTATATGTGTTGTCATTTAAGCTTCCACGAGATTAATATTTGAATGTAATGACATTTTCAGGATGTAAGCTCGTGTATTAAAGTAACTCTTTGTTATAAATAGTCCTACGTTTTGGTAGTTTGTCTTTACTACCTTTATCAAGATTATAAAATAATATTGATTGACAATATATGTCAAGTCACTTGACTAGCACTAGGTCTTAATATATGTGTTCTGCGGAGAGTTGTGGGTACTATATTTAAGGTACTGATCTGGAAAGTGTTTAGAGGAGTGTTGGATAGTGTTATATGGTTATTGTTATTATTTGGTTTAATTTGTCGTATTACAGATTTCTATAATGGTGATATTCTAAAACCATCATCACGCTTGTTTAAAGCCAAGGGGCGTTTCTCCATTTCAATGGCTACTCTTATAATCCTTTCTTGTAACGTATATGCTGATGCAATTAATTTAATTTTGTTGGAATCAATATTGTGTCCACTTTCAAGGTGACGTGTTGCTAAAGAGTTGGAAGCAGCATGTTGTTTAATGGCTAATTTGTGTTCTTGTGTTCTTATGCTCAGTTTCCTATTAGTTTGTGCGATGTAAGATCTATGACAACTATTACATGGAATCTCATATATTCCTTGATTCTCACCATGTATTTTATCCTTAGAACTTTTTATCAATTGTTGAACATATGGTTTAAAAATTATACGGTATTCTGTTTTGGAAAATTTCTTTGCTATTATTAGTGATTTGTTGAATTTTTTCAGGTTATAGCTTGGTTTTCGAAATATTCCATGTATATATTAGCTATTGCTGGTGAAAGAGGAGATCCCATTGGACATCCTTCACCTTGTTTATAGAATTGTTCTTTTCTATATAAAATAAGTTGAATACATGCAATGTTTGATTAAATTGATAAGATCTTGATTGGTAGAGTGTTCTGTTTGTAAAATGTGGATAGTTCCTTCTATAGGAACTTTTGTAAAAAACAAAGTAATATCAAAACTAACTAAAACATCTTTAAGTATATCTAAAAAGTCTAAAGAGTTCTTAGTATATGATTTTGCACTTACACAAATAGGTTGAAGTTCTTTGGCAAGTTCGTGTGTAGGTGAATTAAACGCACTTACAATGGGTCTTAGTGACCAATTATTTCCTTTGTGCATTTTTGGTAGTCCACATATTTTTGGTACTCGTGAACTTTTTTCTCTTGGGATTAGCCGTTTCTTTGTTTCATCCCTTAAAGACGTTGATTTAATTATTGTTCTTGTCTTCCTTTCCAAATATGTAGTGGGATCGGTATTAATGGTTTTGTATTCTGGCGAATTCAGTAAAATCATTATTTTATGATGATATTCATTGCTATCAACAATAACTGAATATTACCAATATGAAAACCTGTAATACGACAAATTAAACCAAATAATAACAATAACCATCTAACACTATCTAACACTCGTCTAAACCATTTCCAAAACAGTACGTTAAATATAGTACTCACAACCCGCAGCAGAACACAAATATTAAGATCTAGTGCTAATCAAGTGCCTTGACACATATTGTCAATCAATATTATTTTATAATCTTGATAAAGGTAGTAAAGACAAACTACGAGACGTAGGATTATTTATAACAAAATGTTACTTTAATACACGAGTTTACATCCTGAAAATGTCATCACATTCAAATATATGTTGAGATGATTTTAAATTACATTCGAGTAGTTATGTAAGTCACATAGTGAATAACTTCTTTAGTTTGTACAAATGGTACATCTCGTTTTATGTAAGTCTAGATAAGAATGGTTAATTAACATTGAGATGTAGGTAAATTTAAATATTTCTTAATAAAATGTTAATATAAGTATAACCGACAGCACATTACATTTAAGTATAGGGTATGTCAGTTATCGTTATGATTTAATTCAAGTTCATATTTAATTAGTAAGTTTATTTAAACATAATGTTCCCTGATGACATGAGATACATGCTGTAGTTTACAAAATAATGTTAAAAACTAGATACAGGCTGGTATCAATGTCACAATTTAAATGTACGCAGCCAAGAATCATCAAAACATTCGTGTTAGTGCGATAAACGTATATAAGTGCTAAAATTACGAAAAACAGAACAATTACATTGGTGATTAACTATAAAACATAAATTAAGCAGCAGCTCTGGAATTATTGTGTTTAATCAACATTTACAGACCTTAAACTAGTGATTTGCAACAATTCGACACTAGTCGTAGAAGAACTTATGAACATATAAAAATGTTAAAATAAATTAAATTGAGACATAAACATTAAGTTTAAACACTTTCACAAACAGTTATAGTGGTTAAAAGTGTGAAATTATACATTGAAAATTGTATTAACAATATGAGGTTATGTTATTTCCTCACATAAAATTTATGTAAAAATTATTTTAGATTGAGACGATTTGTGTAAAATAAATTATAAGAGGTAAAAATAGTAAAGTAGCCTCAATTTCAAGTTACAATTCACTATATTTGTGACCATTTTGTCAAATTTAGTTTCTAAGAGTGTTTGAAAAATTAAAATAATTTTCCTTTCAAATTGGCCGTAGGCATGTAAAAGATGAATATTTATGTGTAGTAGCATCCCATATTCATGTGGAAATCATTTCCAGGCCTGTAAAGTACATAAAATTAGCTTAAAATCAATAATTCAGTGTGAAAATTAACTTGGTTATTAATTGTAGGAATTAGTTCGTGTTTGGTTTTAAATTATAGGAAAATTTATGTAGATTATGAATATGTTTTTAGTTTTAAGATAGGTTTAAGGGGGCAAAATTATGGGGTTTTGAAATTATATCGTAATGTAAAAATTGCGGTAGCCAATCAGAATTTAGGAAACATTGTTGGTAACTATTGATAACAATCAAAAATTTTGGTCGTTACCCATAATATAAATAGAAGTGCTGAAGGTTTACAATCTTTCTTAATTTTTCTCTGTTTCAACAGCTTGCTAAAGTAAGATGTTGCCAAATTTTTTTGTGAAATTGTTTTAAACAAAATAACGTCACTTCGTTAAAAACAAAGTGCGATTTTAGTATTGGAAGTGTTAAAAAAAACAAGTGATAGTCATTTGTCGGGAAATAATTAAATTAAGGTTAGTTTACCTTTTTAAAAATCAAAATCGGATGTTATCGATAGTAAGTGAAAATATTTCCGCAGTTTCGACATTATTTTTTTTTAAGTTTATTTTGTTTACGTTGTTATGGATATTTAATTTTGTTCGCTTCGTGTTATCTTCATTATACACCTTATTTACTGGAAGTGTGTTTAATTTATAATAACCTTCAAACTATCCATGTTTTTCAAAATTTATGTTGAAATAAATATAAGAAGTGTGATGATCCTAAAAATAAAGATTCACCAGAAATATAATAACATTAGTGAAACTTACGTAAACGTATAAACTGTTTATATTAAAGAAAATTTTAATGTTCGAGAAGCAGAGTTGGAGTTCGAAAGAGCTGTTTTCTGCAATCAACTTCATCAGCAGTAACCAGATAAGGATATTTTATGTGAGTGTTATGATTTTGTACTTTATTGTTGACATTGATATTTCATTGTTGTGTTCATAATTTCATCCTTTGTAACAAACATGATGTGCGACAACGTGTATGCATGTCCAAAGGGAACATTATTTGGTCTAAAATTTTAAATGGTTAGCATATTGAATAAATTCATACGTATTTATACTTACATGTATGGCGAATTTCATTTTTCTTGTAATCCAAAGTCACATGTGTGCATATTCACAGCACATGCCCATGTATGCATTTTGAAGAATTTTTGTTATGTACAGGGTGTGACACATATATTAATGCAAATTAAAATTTATAATTCAATTTCTTTGAGCAAGTTAGATACAAGAAAATATAATTGGACAATAACTCAATGTGTAACTATAGTAACTATAATTATTATATTCAAAATATTAGTATAATTCAAATAAATAATTATTTACTTTGTCATTTAAATATAAAGTTTCTTCTAAATTTTGAACCCTATCCCCTTTGATGAGTCTTTACATACGACTGTTTTTAAAAGTTAGTTTGGGCAATTTAAATAATTATAAAAAGGGTATCATCGTAAAAGTTATAGTTCACGTTATATCCTACTGTGTTTAAATATTAGTTTAAGAAAATATAATTATAAATATAATTAGCGAATTAATATCATCGTAATATATATATATATATATATATATATATATATATATATATATATATATATATATATATATATTTGAAGGAATTGTTAAAAAGTCAACCATAAAAGATTAATTATGAAGTATATTTTAATTAATCAACAATTAATTAATATAATTAATTTAAATTTAAATTAAATTAAGAACCTCTATTTTCTAAACATATATCTACCCTCTCAGCCATAAGGTATTGCCAGTTTATTTTTGCTAATTCATTTACAAGAGAATTGGTGGCTTCAACTATTCTGTTCTTAAAAGATCGTGTGTGTGTGTGTGTGTGGTGTACCGCTGCTATACACACTCGAGATTCAAGGCAATCCCTGCAAAAGAACGTCTACAGGCAATAAATCAGGTAAACTAGCCGGCCATGGTAAAACATCCACCTTTCGGATTGGAATGGGATTTTCGGTGGTGGCAGGTGAAACTTGCCCTCAACGAAGTCCAACACAAAAATTAAGTCTCGTTTGGAAGAAATAAATTTTATTTAAAAAAAAATTATAGGTTACGGTGTGTTATTATTCGGTGACACTCCTGGACGGGCTGCGGTTGACGCTGGTTCCATCCATGGGTTGGAAAACGTATTTAAGCGCCACCCAAAGATAAACCACTGCCCTGGCAGTCTTTGCGTCCAGTCCTGAACGTGTACGGTTTCCAAACGGCTGCGTTGGGTTTCCCAGTGGAGGATAAAATTCGGGGTCTAATCCTTTTGATAGAAGATGTACCTAAAACTCAGTTAATACGGACGGTCGGCGGATGCGGTAGACAAAGGTCACAGGTTCCCTTGACAAACAAAATTCCTTCACCAATGATGGATGAAAATTAATGATTCTTAATAAATCTGTGAATTGATTTAAATTTCTATGAATACGGTTCAAGCAGTAAACTTTAGATTCGTCTATACGTAACAAAGTGAGAACGAAAAGATTAAATTTTTGATAATGTCACCCATCTATATAGAGTATGGCAGGTTAAAAGTGGGGAACAGCTGGAAATTCCATAATTTTAAGGATGAGAAAGAGAGCAATAATTTGTTTTACTTCATATTAAATCAACTTCTAAATTAATATTTCTTACGTCGTGCTAAAATTATTCTTTGTGAAATAACAGAACGGTTCATATAAAATTTGACCCGTTTCCATTAACCAAAAATATTCGTTCTACCTAACGGTTTAATTAGTCATTAATACCACTTATATCAACTCGGAATCACGCAATTCCAGAAGCTGGTTACTGTTTGATACATCTGCCGGTGTTCGCATTATTTAAATATACAAAATTTTATACAATAGTAAAAAGATTGCATTATTTCCATTGTGGTTGGAATTTATAGCAAGTATTTCAGATTTAACTTCAATTTTTTATATCGAATCTGTTATTTAACAATACAATTTTCACTAAATAAATTAACTAATTTATAAGACGGAGATAAATATTACCTGACCTCTCCAGAATGCCAACTGCTGGTAAGATTATGAAGACCATGGGAGAATTTCATGGATTGAGAATTTGATGAATGCTATAGTTACGCACGATGCGGACTACATTATTATTACTACCAAAAATTTTCAAGGTTAGGTTTATGTCCAGGGATACAGTCATGCGGGAGGTCAAGCTTAATTAATGTAGGTAACAAATGGACAATACTCTGTTTATAGGTTGGGACTAAAATGCTAAGAATGAGCAAATCTAGTTACAACAGGATTTTCTATGTGATAAGTAGGTGATTATAATATTTTGGTTAACTTAGCATCTTGTAGATTATTGATCTTCCCCCAACATTAACATAACCCCTTTTTGAGTTTAGTTATCACTCTACAGAGATTTCCACCAAAGAACTTATTTAATAAAAAGGTTATTTCGTTTTTTCAACAAAATAAATAAATGACAGAACCAAGATATTTTAAAAATAAATAAATATAGTTTCAATAAAATCGATTATGTATTTTTTAAGATATAATGGCTACAGACACTCAAGCACGCACTCACACGCACATACGTGCACACGCACACACACACACACATACATACAAAAAAGCACATACACATACAAATACACGTACACGTATACGTACACGTACACGTACACGTAGACGTACACCTACACGTACACGTACACGTACCCGTACACATACACGTACACGTACAGTACACGTACACGTACACGTACACGCACACGTATACGTACACGTACATGTACACGTACACGTACAGGTCGACGTACACCTACACGCACACGTACACGTACACGTACGTACACGTACACGTACACGTACACGTACACGTACACGTACACGTACACGTACACGTACACGTATACTTACACGTACACGTACACGTACAGTACACGAATACGTACACGTACACTTACACATACACGTAGACGTACACGTACACACATCTCATATCAAGTCCTAATTGGCCAAGTACCTACACATATATTGACAATATATTCGGTTAGTTTATTGAAATAATTAAAAATACATATTGTTTATCTAAAATCTAAAAAAGAACTTCACACTTACATGTAAAAAAGAACTTTACATTTTTCCGCAAATGCACAATATCTATTACAAAATTAAGCTGATTATTTGATAATTTATGAAATATAAATAAAAAAAATGAAGGATATTTTTGTCTAAGTTTTTTCTATACTTACACGTACACGGTTACGTATTTTTTAAGATATAGTGGTTACAGACACTCAGGCACGCACTCACACGCACATACGTGCACACGCACACACACACACACAAAGCACATACACATACAAATACACGTACACGTATACGTACACGTACACGTACACGTACACGTACACGTACACGTACACGTACACGTACACGTACACGTACACGTACACGTACACGTACACGTACACGTACACGTACAGGTTTACGTACACGTACACGTACACGTACAAGTACACGTACACGGACACGTACACGTACACGTACACCTACACGTACACCTACACGTACACTTACACATACACGTACACGTACACTTACACGTACACGTACAAGTACACGTACACGTACACGTACACGTACACGTACACGTACACGTACACACATCTCATATCAAGTATGGTAATGGCAGTAATTAATTTTAATACATTAAACTTCAATATGAATTGTTACTAATTTTTTAATTTTGTTTACTAATTAGTATATTTTGGAAATCTTGTCCTAATAGGACGGGTACCTATACGTAAGTTGATAATATATTGGGTTAGTTTATTGAAGAAATTAAAAATACATATTCTTTATCTAAAATGTAAAAAGAGACTTACAGTTCTCCGCAAATACATAATATCTATTACAAAATTAAGCTAATTATTTGATAATTTGTGAAATATAAATAAAAAAAATGAAGGATATTTCTCATTAGTACTTTCTATACGTACACGTACACATACACGTACACTTAACACGTACACGTACACGTACACGTACACGTACACGTACACGTACACGTACACGTACGTACACGTACACGTACACGTACACGTACACGTACACGTACACGTACACGTACATATACACGTACACGTACACGTACACGTACACATACACGTACACGTACACGTACACGTACACGTACACACATCTCAGTTCAAGTATGGTAATGACAGTGATTAATTTTAATACATTAACATTAAATATGAATTGATACTAATTTTTTTTAAATTTTGTTTACTAATTAGTATGTTTTGGAAATCTTGCCCTAATTGGATAGGTACCAATACATATGTTGACAATATATTGGGTTAGTTTATTGAATTAATTAAAAGTGCATATCTTTATCTAAAATGTAAAAAGGAACCTTACAGTTCTCCACAAATGCATAACATCTATTACAAAATATAGCTAATTATTTGCTAATTTATGAAATATAGATAAAAAAAAATGAAGGATGTTTCTCCCATTAGTTCTTTTCATACGTACACATACACGTACACGTACACGTACACGTACACGTACATACGTACACGTACACGTACACGTACACGTACACGTACACGTACACGTACACGTACACGTACACGTACACGTACACGTACACGTACACACATCTCATATCAAGTATGGTAATGACAGTAATTAATTTTAATACATTAACATTAAATATGAATTGTTACTAATTTTTTTTAAATTTTGTTTACTAATTAGTATGTTTTGGAAATCTTGCCCTAATTGGACTGGTACCAATACATATGTTGACAATATATTGGGTTAGTTTATTGAAATAATTAAAAATGCATATTTTTATCTAAAATGTAAAAAGGAACCTTACAGTTCTCCGCAAATACATAATATCTATTACAAAATTAAGCTAATTATTTGATAATTTATGAAATATAAATAAAAAAAGTGAAGGATATTTCTCATTAGTACTTTCTATACGTACACGTACACGGACACGTACACGTACACGTACACGTACACGTACACGTACACGTACACGTACACGTACACGTACACGTACATATGCACGTACACGTACACGTACACGTACACGTACACTTACACGTACACGTACACGTACACGTACACACATCCCATATCAAGTATGGTAATGGCAGTAATTAATTTTAGTACATTAACGTTAAATATGAATTGTTACTAATTTTTTTTTAATTTCGTTTACTAATTAGTATGTTTTGGAAATCTTGTCCTAATTGGACAGGTACCAATACATATGTTGACAATATATTGGGTTAGTTTATTGAAATAGTTAAAAGTGCATATCTTTATATAAAATGTAAAAAGGAACCTTACAGTTCTCCACAAATGCATAACATCTATTACAAAATATAGCTAATTATTTGCTAATTTATGAAATATAAATAAAAAAAGAAGGATGTTTCTCCTATTAGTTCTTTTCATACGTACACGTACACGTACACGTACACGTACACCTACACGTACACGTACACGTACACGTACAAGTACACGTTCACGTACACGTACACGTACACGTACACTTGCACGTACACGTACACGTACACGTACACTTACATATACACGTACACGTACAGGTACACGTCCACGTACACGTACACGTACAAGTATACATACACGTACACGTACACGTACACGTACATGTACACGTACACGTACACGTACACGTACACACATCCCATATCAAGTATGGTAATGACAGTAATTAATTTTTATACATTAACGTTAAATATGAATTGTTACTAATTTTTTTTTAATTTTGTTTACTAATTAGTATGTTTTGGAAATCTTGTCCTAATTGGACAGGTACCAATACATATGTTGACAATATATTGGGTTAGTTTATTGAAATAATTAAAAGTGCATATCTTTATCTAAAATGTAAAAGGGAACCTTACAGTTCTCCACAAATGCATAACATTTATTACAAAATATAGCTAACTATATGCTAATTTATGAAATGTAAATAAAAAAAAATGAAGGATGCTTCTCCCACTAGTTCTTTTCATACGTACGCATACACGTACACGTACACCTACACGTACACGTACACGTACACGTACACGTACACGTACACGTACAGTACACGTACACGTACACGTACACGTACACATACTCACATCTCAGTTCAAGTATGGTAATGACAGTGATTCATTTTAATACATTAACATTAAATATGAATTGTTACTAATTTTTTTTAAATTTTGTTTACTAATTAGTATGTTTTGGAAATCTTGCCCTAATTGGATAGGTACCAATACATATGTTGACAATATATTGGGTTAGTTTATTGAAATAATTAATAGTGCATATCTTTATATAAAATGTAAAAAGGAACCTTACAGTTCTCCACAAATGCATAACATCTATTACAAAATATAGCTAATTATTTGCTAATTTATGAAATATAGATAAAAAAAGATGAAGGATGTTTCTCCCATTAGTTCTTTTCATACGTACACATACACGTACACGTACACGTACACGTACATATACACGTACACGTACACGTACACGTACTCACATCTCATATCAACTATGGTAATGACAGTAATTAATTTTAATACATTAACATTAAATATGAATTGTTACTAATTTTTTTTTAATTTTGTTTACTAATTAGTATGTTTTGGAAATCTTGTCCTAATTGGACAGGTACCAATACATATGTTGACAATATATTGGGTTAGTTTATTGAAATAATTAATAGTGCATATCTTTATCTAAAATGTAAAAAGGAACCTTACAGTTCTCCACAAATGCATAACATCTATTACAAAATATAGCTAATTATTTGCTAATTTATGAAATATAGATAAAAAAAGATGAAGGATGTTTCTCCCATTAGTTCTTTTCATACGTACACATACACGTACACGTACACGTACACGTACATATACACGTACACGTACACGTACACGTACTCACATCTCATATCAACTATGGTAATGACAGTAATTAATTTTAATACATTAACATTAAATATGAATTGTTACTAATTTTTTTTTAATTTTGTTTACTAATTAGTATGTTTTGGAAATCTTGTCCTAATTGGACAGGTACCAATACATATGTTGACAATATATTGGGTTAGTTTATTGAAATAATTAATAGTGCATATCTTTATCTAAAATGTAAAAAGGAACCTTACAGTTCTCCACAAATGCATAACATCTATTACAAAATATAGCTAATTATTTGCTAATTTATGAAATATAGATAAAAAAAGATGAAGGATGTTTCTCCCATTAGTTCTTTTCATACGTACACATACACGTACACGTACACGTACACGTACATATACACGTACACGTACACGTACACGTACTCACATCTCATATCAACTATGGTAATGACAGTAATTAATTTTAATACATTAACATTAAATATGAATTGTTACTAATTTTTTTTTAATTTTGTTTACTAATTAGTATGTTTTGGAAATCTTGCCCTAATTGGACTGGTACCAATACATATGTTGACAATATATTGGGTTAGTTTATTGAAATAATTAAAATGCATATTTTATCTAAAATGTAAAAGAACCTTACAGTTCTCCGCAAATACATAATATCTATTACAAAATTAAGCTAATTATTTGATAATTTATGAAATATAAATAAAAAGTGAAGGATATTTCATTAGTACTTTCATACGTACACGTACACGACACGTACACGTACACGTACACGTACACGTACACGTACACGTACACGTACACGTACACGTACACGTACACGTACACGTACACGTACACTTACACGTACACGTACACGTACACGTACACGTACACGTACACGTACACGTACACGTACACGTACACGTACACACATCCCATATCAAGTATGGTAATGGCAGTAATTAATTTTAGTACATTAACGTTAAATATGAATTGTTACTAATTTTTTTTTAATTTTGTTTACTAATTAGTATGTTTTGGAAATCTTGTCCTAATTGGACAGGTACCAATACATATGTTGACAATATATTGGGTTAGTTTATTGAAATAATTAAAAGTGCATATTTTATCTAAATGTAAAAGGAACCTTACAGTTCTCCCAAATCATAAATCTATTACAAAATATAGCTAATTATTTGTAATTTATGAAATATAAATAAAAATGAAGGATTTTCTCATTAGTTCTTTCTATACGTACACGTACACGTACACGTCACACGTACACGTACACGTACACGTACACGTACACGTACACTGTACACGTACACGTAACGTCATCACGTACACGTACACGTACACGTACATAGCACGTACACGTACACGTACACGTACACGTACACTACACGTACACGTACACGTACACACATCCCATATCAAGTATGGTAATGCAGTAATTAATTTTATACATTAACGTTAAATATGAATTGTTACTAATTTTTTAATTTTGTTTACTAATTAGTATGTTTTGGAAATCTTGTCCTAATTGGACAGGTACCAATACATATGTTGACAATATATTGGGTTAGTTTATTGAAATAATTAAAAGTGCATATCTTTATCTAAAATGTAAAAAGGAACCTTACAGTTCTCCACAAATGCATAACATCTATTACAAAATATAGCTAATTATTTGTAATTTATGAAATATAAATAAAAAATGAAGGATTTTCTCCATTAGTTCTTTCATACGTACACTACACGTACACGTACACTACACGTACACGTACACGTACACGTACACGTACACGTACAACACGTCACGTACACGTACACGTACACGTACTACGTACACGTACACGTACACGCTACACGTACGCACGTACACGTACACGTACACGTACATACACGTACACGTACACGTACACGTACCACATCTCCCATTCAAGTATGGTAATGACAGTAATTAATTTTATACATTAACTTAAATATGAATTGTTACTAATTTTTTTAATTTTGTTTACTAATTAGTATGTTTTGGAAATCTTGTCCTAATTGGACAGGTACCAATACATATGTTGACAATATATTGGGTTAGTTTATTGAAATATTTAAAAGTGCATATCTTTATATAAAATGTAAAAAGGAACCTTACAGTTCTCCACAAATGCATAACATCTATTACAAAATATAGCTAATTATTTGCTAATTTATGAAATATAAATAAAAAAAAGTGAAGGATGTTTCTCCTATTAGTTCTTTTCATACGTACACGTACACGTACACGTACACGTACACCTACACGTACACGTACACGTACACGTACACGTACACGTACACGTACAAGTACACGTTCACGTACACGTACACGTACACGTACACTTGCACGTACACGTACACGTACATATACACGTACACGTACAGGTACACGTCCACGTACACGTACACGTACACGTATACATACACGTACACGTACACGTACATGTACACGTACACGTACACGTACACACATCCCATATCAAGTATGGTAATGACAGTAATTAATTTTTATACATTAACGTTAAATATGAATTGTTACTAATTTTTTTTTAATTTTGTTTACTAATTAGTATGTTTTGGAAATCTTGTCCTAATTGGACAGGTACCAATACATATGTTGACAATATATTGGGTTAGTTTATTGAAATAATTAAAAGTGCATATCTTTATCTGAAATGTAAAAGGGAACCTTACAGTTATCCACAAATGCATAACATTTATTACAAAATATAGCTAACTATATGCTAATTTATGACATGTAAATAAAAAATGAAGGATGCTTCTCCCACTAGTTCTTTCATACGTACACATACACGTACACTACACGTACACGTACACGACACGTACACGTACACGTACACTATACACGTACACGTACACGTACACGTACACGTACACGTCACACGTACACGTACACGTACACGTACATATACACGTACACGTACACGTACACGTACACGTACACGTACACGTACACGTACACATACTCACATCTCAGTTCAAGTATGGTAATGACAGTGATTCATTTTAATACATTAACATTAAATATGAATTGTTACTAATTTTTTTTAAATTTTGTTTACTAATTAGTATGTTTTGGAAATCTTGCCCTAATTGGATAGGTACCAATACATATGTTGACAATATATTGGGTTAGTTTATTGAAATAATTAAAAGTGCATATCTTTATCTAAAATGTAAAAAGGAACCTTACAGTTCTCCACAAATGCATAACATCTATTACAAAATATAGCTAATTATTTGCTAATTTATGAAATATAGATTAAAAAAAATGAAGGATGTTTCTCCATTAGTTCTTTTCATACGTACACACAGTACACGTACACGTACACGTACATGTACACGTACACGTACACGTACACGTACTCACATCTCATATCAACTATGGTAATGACAGTAATTAATTTTAATACATTAACATTAAATATGAATTGTTACTAATTTTTTTTAAATTTTGTTTACTAATTAGTATGTTTTGGAAATCTTGCCCTAATTGGACTGGTACCAATACATATGTTGACAATATATTGGGTTAGTTTATTGAAATAATTAAAAGTGCATATCTTTATCTAAAATGTAAAAGGAACCTTACAGTTCTCCACAAATGCATAACATCTATTACAAAATATAGCTAATTATTTGCTAATTTATGAAATATAGATTAAAAAAATGAAGGATGTTTCTCCCATTAGTTCTTTTCATACGTACACTACACGTACACGTACACGTACACGTACATATACACGTACACGTACACGTACACGTACTACATCTCATATCAACTATGGTAATGACAGTAATTAATTTTAATACATTAACATTAAATATGAATTGTTACTAATTTTTTAAATTTTGTTTACTAATTAGTATGTTTTGGAAATCTTGCCCTAATTGGACTGGTACCAATACATATGTTGACAATATATTGGGTTAGTTTATTGAAATAATTAAAAGTGCATATCTTTATCTAAAATGTAAAAGGAACCTTACAGTTCTCCACAAATGACATAACATCTATTACAAAATATAGCTAATTATTTGCTAATTTATGAAATATAGATTAAAAAAATGAAGGATGTTTCTCCCATTAGTTCTTTTCATACGTACTACTACACGTACACGTACATATACACGTACACGTACACGTACACGTACTCACATCTCATATCAACTATGGTAATGACAGTAATTAATTTTAATACATTAACATTAAATATGAATTGTTACTAATTTTTTAAATTTTGTTTACTAATTAGTATGTTTTGGAAATCTTGCCCTAATTGGACTGGTACCAATACATATGTTGACAATATATTGGGTTAGTTTATTGAAATAATTAAAAGTGCATATCTTTATCTAAAATGTAAAAGGAACCTTACAGTTCTCCACAAATGCATAACATCTATTACAAAATATAGCTAATTATTTGCTAATTTATGAAATATAGATTAAAAAAAATGAAGGATGTTTCTCCCATTAGTTCTTTTCATACGTACACATACACGTACACGTACACGTACACGTACATATACACGTACACGTACACGTACACGTACTCACATCTCATATCAACTATGGTAATGACAGTAATTAATTTTAATACATTAACATTAAATATGAATTGTTACTAATTTTTTTTAAATTTTGTTTACTAATTAGTATGTTTTGGAAATCTTGCCCTAATTGGATAGGTACCAATACATATGTTGACAATATATTGGGTTAGTTTATTGAAATAATTAAAAGTGCATATCTTTATCTAAAATGTAAAAAGGAACCTTACAGTTCTCCACAAATGCATAACATCTATTACAAAATATAGCTAATTATTTGCTAATTTATGAAATATAGATTAAAAAAAATGAAGGATGTTTCTCCCATTAGTTCTTTTCATACGTACACATACACGTACACGTACACGTACACGTACATATACACGTACACGTACACGTACACGTACTCACATCTCATATCAACTATGGTAATGACAGTAATTAATTTTAATACATTAACATTAAATATGAATTGTTACTAATTTTTTTTAAATTTTGTTTACTAATTAGTATGTTTTGGAAATCTTGCCCTAATTGGACTGGTACCAATACATATGTTGACAATATATTGGGTTAGTTTATTGAAATAATTAAAAATGCATATTTTTATCTAAAATGTAAAAATGAACCTTACAGTTCTCCGCAAATACATAATATCTATTACAAAATTAAGCTAATTATTTGATAATTTATGAAATATAAATAAAAAAAGTGAAGGATATTTCTCATTAGTACTTTCTATACGTACACGTACACGGACACGTACACGTACACGTACACGTACACGTACACTTACACGTACACGTACACGTACACGTACACGTACACGTACATATACACGTACACGTACACGTAACACGTACACTTACACGTACACGTACACGTACACGTACACGTACACGTACACGTACACACATCCCATATCAAGTATGGTAATGGCAGTAATTAATTTTAGTACATTAACGTTAAATATGAATTGTTACTAATTTTTTTTTAATTTTGTTTACTAATTAGTATGTTTTGGAAATCTTGTCCTAATTGGACAGGTACCAATACATATGTTGACAATATATTGGGTTAGTTTATTGAAATAGTTAAAAGTGCATATCTTATATAAATGTAAAAGGAACCTTACAGTTCTCCACAAATGCATAACATCTATTACAAAATATAGCTAATTATTTGCTAATTTGTGAAATATAAATAAAAAATGAAGGATGTTTCTCCTATTAGTTCTTTTCATACGTACACGTACACGTACACGTACACGTACATGTACACGTACATGTACACGTACATGTACACGTACATGTACACGTACATGTACACGTACATGTACACGTACATGTACACGTACATGTACACGTACATGTACACGTACATGTACACGTACATGTACACGTACATGTACACGTACATGTACACGTACATACACGTCACACGTACAGTACTAATCGTCCACGTATACACGTACACGTACATTTCGTACATCGTACACGTACACGTACACGTATTGACATACTGTACACGTACATCGTACACGTACATGTACACGTATTCTTACGTAAATACGTACAAACAGTACACGTACATCGTCACTACAACATCTCATATCCAGTATGGTAATGACAGTAATTATTATATTTAGTACATTAACCTTAAATATGAGATTGTTACTATATTTTTTAATTATTGTTTACTAATTTTACTTGACAATATATTGGGTTAGTTTATTGAAATAATTAAAAATACATATTCTTATCCAAAATGTAGAAAAGAACCTTACAGTTCTCCTCAAATGCATAATATCTATTACAAAACTAAGCTAATCATTTGATAATATACGAAATATAAATAAAAAAAGTGAAGGAGGTTTCTCTCAATAGTTCTTTTCATACGTACACGTACACGTACACGTACACGTACACGTACACGTACACGTACACGTACACGTACACGTACACGTACACGTACACGTATACGTACACTTACACGTACACGTACACGTACACCTACACACATCTCATATCAAGTGTGGTAATGATAGTAATTAATTTTAATACATTAACCTTAAATATGAATTGTTACTAATTTTTTTTTAAATTTGTTTACTAATTATTTTATTTTGGAAATCTTGTCCTAATTGGACAGGTTAAAAACACATATTCTTTATCTAAAATATAAAAAAGGACCTTACAATTCTTCGCAAATGCATAATATCTATTAGAAAATTAAGCTAATTATTTGATAATTTATGAAATATAAATAAAAAGAAATGAAGGATATTTCTCTCATTAGTTCTTTCTATAGTTTTTAATTAGCAATTATAAATAATTCAATGTGGAAACTTATATAGCTAGAAATTTATTTGACACATTTGGACTAATGTAAGATGATATCCGAAAGATGCATCCCAAAAGGTGTAAGAGAAATAAATTTGGTACAAGCACTTTCAGTGTTCACAGGTAAGTAACATGATTAATCTACAAAACCTAATGCATACTATTAGTGTCCTTAGGATCACTTACGACAGGTGCTCATTTAGTTTGGCCCTCACCGTCTGTGCCTCGTTTAATTTCTAACTCATCATACATCGGTCAAATTACAATTGAAGAAGCATCCTACGTTGTCATGATTGCTCCAGTATTTATGTTATTTTCTTCGTTAGTACTGTCTGTAATTATAAAACTTGTTGGAAGGAAGTACATTATCGGATTGGCAGCGATTCCTCAAGCGTCCGCGTGGATTTTAATAGCTTCAGCGAAAAGTGTTTTGCATATTTATATTGCTAGAGGTTTAGCAGGGATTGCCAGTGGAGTTTCTTATTCAATGGTATCTATGTACATTAGTGAAATTGCGGCACCTGCTAGTAGAGGATTATTGGGAAATATGATGATGTGCTCACTGTACTTAGGAAGCCTAATGATTAGTGTTGTGGGTTCTTATTGTGACATTAAAACTACCTCTCTAATGTTTCTTCTTCTTCCCATAATGCAAGCTCTATTAGTTAGCTTTATTCCAGAAACACCTCACTTCTTAGTTATGGTAGGGAGAAATAATGAGGCAGAAATCGTTTTAAAACAACTCAGAAAAGATAAAAATACTCGACTTGAATTTGAATCTTTATCTCAAAGTGTCCAAATGCAAATGAAAGAATCTGGCAGTTTTGTGGATTTATTTAGAGTTGAGGCAAACCGAAAGGCATTGTTTATTTGCCTTAGTCTACGGACTTTTCAACAACTTAGTGGTTATCAAGCGTTTACCGCTTATACTGAGTATATGTTCCAATTAGCTGGTTCTGAAGATGTATCGCCTAAATTGTCAGCTATATCATTTTATGTTGTGTTATTCCTTTTTTCTTTGTTTATTTCTTCCGTGTTAGATACAGTTGGTAGAAGAACCCCACTTTTAATTTCTAGTGTAGGGACTACTGCAACTATGCTAATCGAAACAATCTATTTTTACGTAAAAGAAGAAACTAGTCTCGATGTGTCATCATTGAACTGGATACCTCTAGCTGGAATGATCGGTTATGTAATTTTTTATACAGCTGGTTTGGGAACATTGCCAGTTATAACCACGAGCGAATTGTTCTCAGTAAACATAAAAAATATTGGGGTTAGTGTTCTAACGTTCTATTTGGCACTTTTGCTTGTACTAGTGCCAAAAATATTTCAGTTACTGATTACATACTGTGCAATATACATACCATTTCTGATTTTTGCTTTTGTTTGTTTAGTTGCTATTATATTTTCGTACTTTCGTTTTCCCGAAACTAAAGGAAAAACATTGGAAGAAATACAAATATTATTAAGTCAAAGATAAACTGTAGAATGTATATATTTGGTAATTAAGAGAAACATTTTTAAAATCATTTTTATTTATCACAGTTATGATGAATGGTAATGGATATAATTTACATTTTCTTGTAAGAAATAAACACTACCTTTAGTTTGCATTTTTTGTATAGTAAATCTGCCCATGTGGTGTTGTAGTCCCCCATCAGGCGCCCCCTCTATTGTCAACAGCTACGAGTGGATGAACAAATGAGGAAGGCCACTCTTTTGCTCTGGGGTCAAGAAATTGGCCGCGAATGTGAAGGAACTGCAAAAGCAGTCAAAGGCAAATGAGTGCCACGCGAGTACTACCACATTAAAGATCCGCAAGGATATCAGTAGAAAAGAAATCATGACTCAAAGTCAAAATAAAACGGCCTCTAGTCCGTGGCAGACTTCAAATGGCCAGGGGGTGCAAAGAACACCCGCGAAGAAAGTTAGAGCTCGCCCGAAAGTGGAAAATAGTAATAAATTAAACCTAAGAAGAAATACAAGAAGATTCTGTACAGGTTGTCCCATTTTCGTATTTTTTACGGGGTATCTCGCTTATTTTTTAGGTTAGAACCTTGCGGTTTTCGCGACACCGTGCTACTTTTTAATGAAACCAAAGATGCACTAATCAAATTTGCCATAGCCATCTTAGTTCTTGTGCTACAGGGTGATTTTGGAAAAATTATTATCAGACATATTAAAAAGTAAAAACTGATATTTGTAGATTTTTTTACGTAGAATCCAGTGGCGATACTCAGATTTCCTTTAGAGGTCACAGTTTTTGAAATATTGACATAACCTACCTTTTTTTTAATGGGACACCCTTTATATTTTTTTAAAATCTTTTTCCCCTCGCCAAGAGCTTTTCAGAAATATAGCATAGTCTATATTTATTTTTATAAATAACGTGACAAAATGATTTTTTTCTATAATTTACATTGATAAAAAACAAAATAATTAATTAATCACAAATATTGTTCAAATTGCAGACCATTATGTCTCCTACAAGTTTCACAAAGTCTATAAATTCTTTTAATAGCATTTTCCAAAACAAATGATTGTCTTCGTAATTCTGCAAAAGCAGTTTCCGTTGCAATTTTTAATTGTTGCATGTTGGCACATTGCCTTGAATAAATTTTATTCTTTAAATACCCCCACAAAAAAAAATTCAAAACCGAGAGATCCGGTGATCGTGGTGGCCATCGAACAGGTCCATTTGTTCCAATCTATCTCCTGGGAAAACGTTCATTTAGCCAGTTTTGTATCATTCTAGCATTGTGGGCTGGAGCGCCATCCTGCTGGAAGAATATATCGTTCAGTTGATCCAGTGGAATATCATCTAAAATGTTCATAGTTTTTTCTTGTAGAATTTGTAAGTACCCATTAGAGTTTAGGTTTTCTTCATAAATCTTGTAAACTATTTTTCGGTTAAACATAAAGCAGGGGACATTAAATCCGAACCTGCCTTGACGCTCTCTAGGAAAAATCACGTAGGTTGTTTTCTTGACTCAAAAACCACGAGTTGTGTCTATTAAGAATTCCCGAACTTGTGAAATGTGCCTCGTCCGGCCAAATTTTTTTTTCAAAATTATTGTCCTGAGTTTTCATATTTATAAACCAATTGCAGAACTCCAATCTACGTTCAGCATCACCAGGGTGCAGATGAAGAACAAGCTTATACTTGTAGGGTTTGAATTGATGTTTTTTTAAAATCCTTTGCACTGTTGTTTTAGACACACCGGTCTCTTCATCTATTTTCCCGCACGAGGTTTCAGGAGTGGCTTGAACAACTGCTAAAAAGTTGATCTCTGATTCCTCGTTCTCTTTGTTGTAAACTCGGGGTCGAGGTTTGTCAAAACATCCATGTTGGCAAAGATTAAATTTTAATTTTTGAAATATTCTTCTGTCGGGTTATCTTCTTTCGGGATATCTATATGACAAAATAGGTATATAAAATAAATACAAATTCTAAGGTAAAGATTAACTGACCTGTTCAGATAGAATTCTAAAGCCTGGTCTGCGTTTTCATTAGATAATATGAAGCACGTATTCATATCATATTTCTCAAAGTTTTCAAATTTTTGGTTTCGAGCCATATTAAAAAATAACTAAACAACAACAACAAGAACAAGAACGATAACAATAAACAAAAACAACGAATAACAATAAATATCAGCACTAAATTTGGGAAAATGTAACCAGGAATAATTTGAGAGAAGCAGAAACTTTAAAAATCAAATACCTAAGTAATGGCAGAACGTTAATTATTTTGTTTTTTGTGTTACCATGGTTACCCACGGCTATCCACTAGTATCAATGTAAATTATAGAAACAAAACATTTTGTCACGTTATTTATAAAAATAAATATAGACTATGCTATATTTTTGAAAAGCTCTTGGCAAGGGGAAATAGATTTTAAAAAAATATATAGGGTGTCCCATAAAAAAAATAGGTTATGTCAATATCTCAAAAACTGTAACCTATACAGAAAATCTGAGTACGCCACCGGATTCTACGTAAAAAAAAAATCTACAAATATCAGTTTTTACTTTTTTAATATGTCTGTCAATAACAGAGTTACAGAGGATGACTGAAAATGCAATTTTTCCAAAATCACCCTGTAGCACACAAACTAAAATGGCTATGGCAAATTTGATTAGTGCATCTTTGGTTTCATTAAAAAATAGCACGATGTCGCGAAAACCGCAAGGTTCTAACCTAAAAAATAAGCGAGATACCCGTAAAACATACGAAAATGGGGCAACCTGTACATGGAATGTGCACAGTATGTTTAAAAGTGGAAAGATACATAATATAATACAAGAAATTGATCGACTAGAGATCGATATAATAGGACTGCCAAATGCAGATACCTAGTAATACAAGAACACAGTGTAAACTATTCAGGCAATAATGAACCTAATCATTGGTATGGTGTCGGATTTATTATCTCAAAACACCTTAATCCTTTTGTAAAGAATTTTGTACCCGTCTCAGATAGAGTCGCTCCACTGAAAATTAGTTCATAACCTTTTGACCTCAGCATCGTACATGTGTATGCGTCTACTGGAGTCGCGGATGACCAGAGAGTTGGAGCAGTTCTGTAAAGACGAAAACCTTGTAATATCAAATACATGGTTCAGATTGCCCTCCAGAAGGCTACATACTTGTAGATCTTCCATGGACTCGACAGAGAAAGTGAAAAGGAATCAAACAGATTTTATAATGAGAAATAAACAGGAACTAGGGAGATCATTCCAGAGTTTAGAAGCCGTGTAGAAAAATGTGGATTGCGCCCGTTTGGTACGACAAGTGGAGATTTGTACTGCATACTGATGATGTGAATGAGCGAACCGAGTGTTTCTCGCAAAGATAGCCCGAGATGGTATCAAAGAATATAATTCAGCAGCACAATAGCCGTTGTAATAACGATAATACAAAGAAAGAACTGAAGCCATCCTTCTATGCTCAAGGGACTGTATGTGAGAAGTTAAGGACGGTTCATTTATAAGCCTAATCGCTTTCTTTTGAATACGATCAACGATATCGAGAGCGTATTGGGGAGCACTAACCCAGAGGTGAGAATTATATTCCAGATGAGGCCGAATTTGGGCCTTATACAGCAGAAGGAGTTGTCGAGAGGTAAAGTACTGCTTAGATCTATACAAAAAGCCTATTTTACGAGCAGCTGTTTTGGTAGCTGACAGAAGGTGGTCAACCCATGAGAGATTAGAAGATACAGTCATACCCAACAGAGTAATAGAGTCTGAAAGCTTAAGAACTGAGTCATACTTACAACAGGAAACGATCGATCTTTTTTGGCGGACACAAGGCAACACTGAGTTTTGTTAGCATTAAATGTAA
Organism: Vesta saturnalis; assembly: GCA_036346205.1. Classification (NCBI taxonomy): domain Eukaryota; kingdom Metazoa; phylum Arthropoda; class Insecta; order Coleoptera; family Lampyridae; genus Vesta; species Vesta saturnalis. Next base: position 7,626,384 of record JARFJB010000799.1, read on the forward strand.
CTAGACTATTGCTCCCCATTCAAACTGACAGGAAAATAGAACTATGGAGTAAATACATCAACGAACTTTATGATGACATGCGGTTTGAAATCGATAATGTCGTTTCAAACAGTGGCCCTCCAATATGTAAAAATGAAGTAGAATACGCGATGAAGCCAATGAAAAATTATAAAGCACCGGAGCCCGATAACATATGTGCAGAAATCTATAAACTGTTCAGTGATTTCAGGGAATTCTTACGCATAATTGTCATATTATTCAAACACATATACAATACAGGCATTATACCGCAAAGAAAGCAACACCTAAAACTTGCAACGATCACCGATCAATAAGCCTAATAAACAACATAACCAAAATTTTCCAGAATATACAAGAAATGTGAAAATAACATATACGAAACCCAATTTGGGTTCAGAAATACCTTAGAAACGCGAGAGGCTGTATTTGCAATTCAAATCTTGCTTCAGAGATGTAGAGATTTGAGTTATGACGCACACATATGTTTCATTGATTTTAACAAGGCATTTAAAAGCGTAACGCATGACAAACTAATGGAAATTCTAAGAACAACAACCGTTGATGAAAAAGATATAAGAATCATTGACAACCTCTAAGTTGTACGACAAGGTTGTGTCCTCTCCCCAACACTATTCAATCTTTACTCAAAAGCACAGATGATCATCTAGGCATAAAAATTAATGGAAAGTGTATCAACAACATACGTTACGCAGATGGTGCTGTCATCATGGCTAACTCCTTGGAAGATTTGCAAAAACTATTAACGAGAGTAAAAATAGATTCTGAACAATACGGTCTCAGCCTGAACTTCACAAGACGAAGTATATGGTGGTATCAAAAGCAGGGCACAACCCAGGAATATTAAATGTGAACGAGTACGCACATACAATTACTTAGGAACTACGGTCTATGAGAACTGGGATTATAGAGGTGAAGTGCGATGCCGTATAGAGAACGCAAGAACAGCCTTTACAAATATGAAAACATTCTTATCCAGGGACCTGAGCTTAATCCTTAAGAATGTTGCAATGTTACGTGTTTCCTGTCCTCCTCTATTGTACAGAAACCTGGACGTTAAATAAAGAGATAACTGACATACTGAACGGTTTCAAGATGTGGGTGTATAGAAGGGTACTAAGGATCTCATATACAGAGCACACAACGAACGAAGGCGTGCTGAAGCGATTACATGAACAAAAAGAGATTTTGCTTACAATAAGAACACACAAACTTGAGTATTTTGGGCAAATCATGAGAAACGATAAATACCGAATACTACAATGGATCCTGCAAGGAAGACTTGGAGCAAAGCCAGGAAGAAAACGCTATTCCTGACTGAAGAACCTCAGAGATTGGTTCGGGTTAACATCAATAGAACTGTTTCGTCTCACTGTCAACAAAGTCAGAATTGCTGTGGTTAGAACCAATGTCTGGCAAACTTGAAATATTTTGAAGTGTATTATACTCATGTATTGTATATTTTTTCTGAAATCGTCCACTTTGGTCAATTATTCAAATATTTTGCAGAAATATTTAATTTTCTGGACTAGTCATAAAAAGAGAAGCTGTCAAGATCTAAATTTTTATTTTTAACATTAAAACTTGATTAAGTGTTTCGGTTCCCTCAGTAACCAAAGCAGTGGTGAAGCGAACTACTAGATATTTGTAGAACATCTTCATTCTTAAAATTTTACAATCAAGTTTTATGAAAAAATTATATACGTGAACTCGTCAGTATAATGTCTCCCTTGACTCGGAGCCTTAAGATACACAGCATAAAATGCCTCGTATTTCAGAATAGTTGGTTACTCGGCAGTAATTCAATATTTTCCGGACTCTTACGTAAATATATATTTTTGAAATGATTCGTTTTGGATCATTTACTCAAACATTTTGGAGCGGGAAAATTTAATTTTCCGGACTAGTCATGGAAAAATTTTCCGGACTAGTCATGAAAAGAGAGGCTATCTATATTTCAATTTTTAATTTTAACATTAAAGCGCGATTAACTGTTTCGATCGCCTTAATGACCAGAGCAGTGGTGAAGCGCACTACTAGATATTTATAGAACGTATTTACGCTTAAAAGTTTTACAGTACATTTTTATGATAATTGGCGATTTCAGAAAAAATAATGTACATGAACTGGTCAGTAAAATCTCTCACTTGACTCGGAGCCTTAAAGTACTCGGTACAAAGTATCTCGCTATTTGAGAAAAATGGTGTGAATATTTATTTAGTCGAAAGCTTTCAGACAGATAGTCTGTCCTCAGGGACAGATGAGTTAGGCGGGATGTAGGGAGATTTCCCGGTGTGCCTGTACGGGTATCCGCCGCCATACCAACTCGGCGACCATCGCAGCGCCGGGACTCATTTGTGTAGCGACGTAAATATTTGTTTTTTGTTTCATTGTTGTGATACGAGCATGCGAGTATGTATATCTCAAACTTTCATTAGGTTTGAGTGTTTGAGAAAGTGAGTGTGAGTCGTTAGGTGTGAGTATATTTGTACATTCCGATCGATTCGACGAATTGAGAACAAAACCCGCCGTTTCATCTAACGTGGCCTAATCCAAAACAAGAAGATTAGTCCATGCAATGGTAGTGCTGCATCTGAAATTTGAACGAGTAACGAGTTTCTCTGGGGTGGCATGGGCTGGCATGTGCTTTCAATGCAAAAGTTTCTAGTGCACAGTGTAAACGATTTTGATCGACTTCTCACTTCCCTTCTGTGTGGACAACAGTACGAGTAAGTATTTATAATTTGATAATGATAAATTCAATGTTAGGATCCGTTAATTGGCGGTATGCTAGAAAAACCGCTTAACATGGATAATGGGGTATTTTACCATTTTTTGTTTACATCGGTACTCTCACCGACTCTCAGTTTGCTAGCCTTCAAATTAAAAGAGAAATGAAATACTGAAAAATTGTATGTTTCCCACATGGTTTTAAAAATTTTCAAATTTTCATGCGAATACCCCATTATACAATGTACCTTTAAGATGAATTAACACACCAAAACATATATAGTTATTACGATTTCATTTCGTTAGTTACGAAATAATAGGAGTTCTGTTGAAAACTTAGGAATAATATCTCAGCGTACATAATGTACGCTGATACAAAACAAATAGTTCGTTTATTTGTGTAAGCGCAAAAATAATAAATTATGGCTTGTGATGCGTTAATTTCAAGTAATAGATCATGTGACGAGTGTCTGAAAAATTCAAATTTCGCGCTATATTTAATGATATTTTATAGTTATAAGATGGTTTATAGAATGAGAAATGATTATTTGTTGTTTGAATATGAGCTGATCTAATATTGACAAGAGACTTACTTCAATAAGTTATGTACATGTTTAAGGAGAAAATATTTAAATTAAACGCGACAATTTGCAAATGCATAAATGAGTTGTAGGAGGGGAGATGAGTTGTTAACATGACTTGTAGTTTGGAAATTAGTAGGGTTGTCATTGCCGCTGCCCTCTAAATTAAGAAATAAAGTAAGATAAAGGTTAGCAAAAGAAGTAAGAATACCTTTCTTATTAAAATAATAAAAGGCTAGAGTGAATAAAAGTGCATATACCGTCAAATAAGTGATAAGAAGAAAATGACGCTATAAAGGAATAAATTACATGCTTTGTGCATATTGTAGGTCTTACATGACTACGTTTAAATAGTGAACGAACGATATAAAATACAGTGATCGGCCTAAATTGGTAAATTAGTAAATAAAGAAGAATAACTCGAAAGTATTAACGACTATTTTATACGATTCAGAATTACCGTTTGTTGCTGCATGCGATTCGTAGTAAAACTTGAACAATTAAAGTCATAATTAAAAACTATAACTATATCCAGCAAATATTAACAGAATCAATAAATTATTGGAAAGAAAAATTGGAACTGTGCCATTTGCTACATGTCTAACCTGCATGTAAACATTTTTTTAAAGTGCACTCGACTAAACTCCTGCGTACGGCCGTTTGACCGCAGAGCACTTGGATGCGACAACCTTCTAAAGGAGATAATTGGGATCGATGTAAATTTTGTCTTTATGTATGTAGAACTGATGTGTATGTGTGAATCCTTGCGATACTGCAGGCTCACATTCCATTAAAATAAGTAATTTGATTGTAATCTTATTATATTTAGAATTTACATCAGTTCTACATACATAAAGACAAAATTTACATCGATTGGGGCTTGAACCTCGATGGCGCAGTTGGTTAGCGCGGTACTCTAGCAAAGTACAGGTCGTAAGTTCAAATCCTACTCGAGGTAAACTTTTTATTTATGTATTTAATAAAATTAATAATAATTTTAATTTCATATTTACCATTGAACTTTTCGTTCATAACAAAAAAAAAATTAATAATTTAATGAATGATATCTTTACAAATTGAAACTACTAAAATTAAATTCAAAGGTAACCATTTTAAGTTCTCACAAAAATAATATAAATTTTTATTAAAGGATTTTGAAATTATTAAAATAAAAGAAAGAATCCTAAATTTCCTTCTATATGGCGAGTGTAAACAAACCAAAGAATTAAGTCCATGTTTACGGCCGTTAGAAATGGCGCCCAACCCGGTATATATTTAGAGCCATTACAAAATGTCACCCAACGGCAGAACCAGTATAAAATGACGGACAACGTGGGAACCAGCGCAATCCATGTGTATTACAGAAATAAAAATAAGAAAAGAAAGTTGAATAATTGCGAAGCTCAAAAATAAAATTTGTACCCTTGTTTACTTTTCTAGTAGTTACTACTGATTGGAGAAGTAAAATAGGTAGATTTTTAAACATTTCAATATTATGATTACGAGATGTAATCAAACCATATACCAATTAAAAATTATTATTAATTTTATTAAATATATAAATAAAAAGTTTACCTCGAGTAGGATTCGAACCTACGACCTGTACTTTGCTAGAGTACCGCGCTACCAACTGCGCCACCAAGGTTCAAGCCCCAATCGATGCAAATTTTGTCTTTATGTATGTAGAAATGATGTAAATTCTAAATATAATGAGATTACAGTCAAATTACTTATTTTAATGGAATGAGAGCCTGCAATATCGCAAGGATTCACACATACCAAAGCAACTTGACTAATATTAAATTATTATAAGTTTTTTGTTATGAACGAATAAGTTCAAAGGTAAATATGTAATTAAAAATTATTATTAATTTTATTAAATACATAAATAAAAAGTTTACCTCGAGTAGGATTCGAACCTACGACCTAATAAAATTAATAATAATTTTTAATTACATATTTACCTTTGAACTTATTCGTTCATAACAAAAAACTTATAATAAACCATATACCAAGTTATTTTTTTGCGAAGTTTCACTAATTTCACTAAATCTAGCTGGAACAATTCTCAATCTATTTACGAAACATTTTCCACATCTCATTATTTTTACTTTCTTGCTAAACAAGAAAGTATTGCGGTGGGAAAAAAATCGAAAAAAATAAGGTGTGTTATTTTGATGTTTTACGACTCCCTGGACCCGAAAAAAAATTTTTAGAAAATTTTTTTAAATGTCTGTGTGTGTCTGGGGCCACTGGCCAGGCGAAACTATACATGTACACATGTAGGTATAGAAGGTTATGCAAGCGACTTTTTTTCACTATCGCTAAATCGACTTATTAGCTAATTTTTAGTTTCGTCAATATGGGCCATTTTGTCTGGATGTCTCGGAGAGGGGGAGGGAGTTATTATGGTCCGTTTTTAGTTTTCATTAAATATTTCAAAGATATAAAAAATACCCCATATATTTTTTAGTATTTTGCAAAAAAGTCCTGTAATTCACTAGCATTCACCTAGTTTTTACAGGGTGTGGCGCGAAGATTTGATTAAAAGTAATGGCGGATACAGTTATGTTAAAAATCTTAAATTATGAAGCTGTAGGTTTTGGATGAGTTCAAATATAATATTGTCTTGAATATGGCACTTCCGGTTATACCGGAAGTAGGCGTCAACTTTGTTATTTTAAATGGAACCTAATATTTTTTATTTTATTTTCGAATTCTACATGAAATTCTAGATAAAATTTGTGCACAATGTCCTATACCAAAAATGAAGTATTTTCGAGATATTTCGATTTTTTTTTTAATTTTGAAAAAATCCTAGTCCACATTGAATAACGATATCTCCATTAATAACGAAGCTAGTGACGTGAAATTGTAACCAATAAACAACAAGCGCTTGCCCGTTAACTCCATATATCCATCTCATTGATATTTCATACAGGGTGTTTTAAACTTAGCCGCCAACATGCACAATTTAAATCATTTATAAGTTGCTTACTTTAAATAGAACACCCTGTATTTTATTACATTTTCCGCTGTATTTTTTAAGCCAATTCGTTTGGTATCAGTATTCCCTATACCTAAATCCAACCACTTTTGAGATATTTCATTATCTTAGTTAAAACATAACAACACTTAATTATTTCAACATTAGTAAAGGGTAGGCCATGGCTGTCAAAGATTTGATAGTTAGAACGTTAATTGTTTATGTTGTTTTGACAGTTTTCTTTACCAGTTTGTATTTCATAGTAAATAATGGCAAATGTAGGATTTACTAATGATGATTTTTTAAATCTTATTATTATTTACGGCGAGTGTAATAGAATTGTTGAACGGACTTGCCGTGTTTTTGCAGAAAGATGTCCAAATCGACCAAATGCAACTGGTGATATTGTAAGAAGATTGCTTAAAAACTGCCGTCAGTTTGGTCAATTTAAGACAAAAATTAATAAAAATAAACCACTAGTGGACAGTGACATAAACGAAATTAATGTTTTGGGTTATTTTACGGCCTCTCCAAATGCCTCCATTAGAGATTGTGAGAGAGATCTTACTTTGTCGACGAGAACAATTCATCGCATTTAAAAAACACAAATGGAAACCATTTTCATATCATTTGGTGCAACACTTACAATTAGGTGATCTTCCTCGAAGGGTAGAATTCTGTGAATGGTTTTTAATGAAGACCCAAGAGGATGAAAACTTCATAAAAAAGTTATATGGTGTGATGAAGCAAAGTTTAGCAAAAATGGATTATTTAATCGACATAATTCCCATTTTTGGTCTAATGAAAATCCACATGTTAGTAGAGAACGTTATTTCCAAGATAGTTGGAGTTTTAATGTTTTTGTGAATAAAAGACGATAAAATTTTAGCATTAAAATTTTATGATGAAAATTTAAATGGTACAAGATATTGCCACATTTTAGAAGAAGCCATACGACCGGCGTTACATACTTTAAGAAATGGAGAGGCGGCTTCAGCTTGGTATCAGCAAGATGGAGCACCTCCTCATAACTTTGGGCCTGTTGCTCAGCATCTTTACGACATGTTTGATGATAGATGGATTGCCAATCAGGGTCCGTTTCGTTGGCCAGCTCGCTCTCCTGATTTGGCTCCTCTAGATTTTGGTATTTGGGGTTACATTAAAAATCAGGTATTTTCCAAACCTGTTACGACAAAGGAAGACATGATGCAGAGAGCCTTACTTGCTTTTAATTCTCTAACACCCGACCATATTTCCAGAATTACATTTTGAACACTTATTATAAAACTTTATTTGTTTAATACTACATTTAGTTATTTTTGTTTGTAAGTTATCTAATTAAATTAATACAAAATACCTAGTCAACGTTTTTAATGATATCCACAATTAATAATCTTTCAGGCTATTGTTACTTTTCAGAATTAATAACATGAAAAATAACAAAATATCAACTTAAATAATGGAAATCATGGGCTGCCCTTTACTAATGTTGAAATAATTAAGTCTTTTTACGTTTTAACTAAGATAATGAAATATCTCAAAAGTGGTTGGATTGAGATATAGGGAATACTGATACCAAACGAATTAGCTTAAAAAATACAGCGGAAAATGTAATAAAATACAGGGTGTTCTATGTAAAGTAAGCAACTTATAAATGATTTAAATTGTGCATGTTGGCGGTTAAGTTCAAAACACCCTGTATGAAATATCAATGAGATGGATATATGGAGTTAACGGGCAAGCACTTGTTGTTTATTGGTTACAATTTCACGTCACTAGCTTCGTTATTAATGGAGTATATCGTTATTCAATGTGGACTAGGATTTTTTCAATTTAAAAAATCGAAATATCTCGAAAATACTTCATTTTTGGTATAGGACATTGTGCACAAATTTTATCTAGAATTTCATGTAGAATTCGAAAATAAAATAAAAAATATTAGGTTCCATTTAAAATAACAAAGTTGACGTCTACTTCCGGTATAACCGGAAGTGCGAAATTCAGGACAATATTATATTTGAACTCAGCGTTATCCAAAACCTACAGCTTTGTAATTTCAGATTTTTAACATAACTGTATCCGTCATTACTTTTAATCAAAACTCTTCGCGCCACACCCTGTATATAAATCACTGAAGCATACCACAATTTTTAGATATAATTGACAGATGGAGACTTTCTTAATAGTTTAGGATTATTGTTTTCAGGTTTTCATGTTGATATTGGACATTTGGACAACCAGAATGCAATTTTACACGTACATTCAATTCAAAATTTATATATAGCGCAAGAATGATAGCATGTATCAAACTAAAAATCGAGATGTTAATTATTATATCAAATTTCATACACATTTACATAAATTTTAAATGCTATCACATTATTTCTAAAATTTGCATCAAATGTATGTCCACCAGTGAGTTCCACAAAGTCAACATTTCTATTGTAATATAATTTCGTGCCACGATAAGCATTCGCATATTTCTGAATATAGACGACATAATCACCTTGGTTACTCAAAAAGTGCAAAGTCCTGCAAGACTCTGGAATCATTGTTTGGGTCACAAGTAACTCTATCGAGCAGCGAGCAGTCTTTTTTATGACGGATACGAATGGTACGCGCCCCTCTATGAATTGACGATGATCCTCCCCATCGAAATAAAAAATATCATTGAAGTAACTTTGCCATTGGATCATTGTCCATGCATTCTGCCAGGAACGTAAACCATTAGCATCCATCCGATGGGAGACTAACATTTAAACTTCCCCAGCCAGTACAATCGAAGTCGAATCATCTAACGCCAGTCCGAAATCTTAGATTGACGATGAAAATCCTGGTTCAATTGAAACCAATATCATTCTACTAACTGACAACGCAGATTCAGCTGACGAAGATGTTGAAAAAACGAAACAAAAACTGCCACCTGCTAAGGCAATCTCAAACCCATTAGCGTTTGAAGAGGAGGACACTGACGAAGCAACCGAGTAACCATCCTAATTTCAACTCTCAGAAAGCATTGAATACAGAATTTAGAAACCGTCTGCAGTGGTTAACGCAGTTTTGTTACTTTTGATAGTGAATCAGGCAAAGTTTCTCCTGTAGAATTTTCTCCCATTGGATACATAATCTGAGAACACACTGTATATCGCCACGTTTGTTTTTTTTTTGGTTTGTGACAGTAGGTACTGGCACCGCTGCCTAGAATTTTTCCCGCGCTGGTTGCGCATCTACCATCCTCCCCTGCCAAGATACCCCTTTAAAGTTAACCATCTGTCGAAAAATAATTAAAGTATTTTTATCAATTAGCTCAACTCAACTTCAATGATATCTTGTATAATCGTTAAAGACAAGGTTTTACAATAAAACAGAACTTAAAAATAATAAAAACTTTTATTTCCAGTATACTTTAACATAACCTAAACTTCTCAACAAAGTTTAAACATACATTTTAACAAAGGAAAATCGACTTAAAAATATGACATATTGACGTTTTTTTGGCATTCTTTAAGACTAATGAAACACTAAAAAATCATTACAATAAAAGCTATACTTATTCTTCACCTTTAGCACATGGCACGCAGAAGTCTACTTTATGTTCGCCACAAATGGCTACCGTACAGTTACATTTTTTTATTCGCTTCTTGTTGTAATGGCATATCACGCATGTTTTCCTTTTCCGGTTCTCACTTTCTCATTGTGCGACAGTGGATGCGAAATTGGTTGGAGGGCTTGATTTGTTGACGGTTTATCACGGCTAGTAGATTATTGCACTTTTTGCAACGAAAGAACACTTTGGATGTTGGCTTTCACCTGAGTTGGCATAGTACTAATGTTCAATCTTACCTTGAAAGATTCCACCAGCTGAAAGTGCAACTCTTTCATGAAATTCCTACATGATAAAGGTTTTTGTGCAGTCGTCAACAAATTGTGGCTAAGTATGATGTAACTATTTATACACATTTGGTCGACGACAATAAGTACATCTTTCATTGGCGATAGTCATAGCAGAATATAGATGTACCAGCTTCTCTGTTTCTTTTGTTTTTCAATTCTTCTGGAATTTCCCTTTTGTTGGCATGAAGCGTTCCCACTATCGTCAGCTTGTACGGCTCGTGTTTCAGATTCTTAGCTAGTGGTATCGAAGTAAACCAATTATCGGTCGTGATATGAATACTGCGCGTCAATTCTTTTGCAAAATATTAGCCTAATGGTAACTCAAGGTAAGGAATATCATCGATCAAGTAGTAACTACCACTGCCACACATCATTACAAGTAGTACCGGGACACCATCCCTTCACTTTTCTACTTACAACCCCCGCCCACTGGGACACCTTCCTCTCCGCTTTTCATATGCCCACGTGGGGATAGTATTTTTTTCACCTGAGAATAAGACAGATATAATCTGTTGTTAATTAGGATCCGTCTTTATCAAAGGAGATTGCATAATTATTATTACATTTTTTTAATCCCATCTATAGATTGTGATCTAATCTATTTGTGCATCGGGGGCTGTATTCTAATAAGGGGATCTGTTCTGTTCGCGGGCTTCTTAACATGTGTTTATTATTATTAAGAGATATAAAACTTTATTTATGTTAACTGTAAAGTAACAATCAGTCGTCGGCATTGCGTTAATTAATGTGTTTAAAAATATTTTAAAAATTTGCTGCTGCAACAAAACATTAAGGTCTAAATCTAAATTATTAAAAATAATAATTTCTACTCTGATGCAATAACGCTTTTTTTATATTATGCCCACGTGGGGATCGTATTATGGTCTATTTTGTAAGCCTAATAAACAACTGGATTATTTTTTGATATTAAAGAAGCTAATCAAGATAAAGGTATAATTGATTTTTAAATACGCTGTTAATTATATATATATATATATATATATATATATATATATATATATATATATACACACACACATATATATATATATATATATATATATATATATAATGATAATAAAACAGTTAATGGGTATTGCGTAATCAGTTAATTAACTTGTTATACAAAGGTGAATGTACGGTTTCGCAATTGGACGTAAACAATAATAATAAACACCTATATTTTACGTACATGATATAATTTAGCTATCACAGGCTAGATTAGTTAGAAAGATGCAATGCAATTGCGAAACTGTTATAATTAAATTAAATTAAACTAATAGAATAAAATGTATCAAACTCTTCGTGTAAACCGTCAACAGCCAAAACCAAATATATATTTGCACAAACAGGTAATTTAATATTGTGATGTATGCAGCGAATTGCCTGTATCCTCTTCTTTAAGCTTGATTTCGCCTCTATATTATTTTATACATAAAAGTTCTGTCTCATCAGGAATACCTCTGTCAAAAAAAAAACGGTTTTAGATTTTATAATCATATGCTGACTGCTTATTATAGTACTATTTTTACATTTTCGGGTTTTACCGATAATAGGGTTGTCATACTATCACATAAGTCTATTTTACATACAAGCTGTGACTTAGCAGAAATGCCCCCTGTCAAAAAGGAACTTAGATTTATAAATAGGCCCCTAGGGAAGATATTAGAGCGCGGTTACAGAAACAAGTAGCGTACACTATAAATAAAAAAACCTGTAGTGAGCAACAGGTACATTGTGCGTAACATTTTTTTTTAGTTATGACAAGCGGGGTCTTTGCGAGAAATCTAAGTAAATATAATGACTGGTATAATTATATACTGACGGTTATCGATGTATTTAGCAAGATGGCGTGACCACGATCTCTGAAGCTGAAAAACTACATGTTCTGTAATCGACGTATTTTCGGTTATTTTTCAAAGATGCGAAAAGATACCTACGTATACAGACGGATAAGGGCAAGGACTTGGAAACTGTCCAGCATTTTTAACAAACATTAAATCTAACCATATAGGCAAAATTTAGCGATGCGATGCTTTATAGGTAGAATCGCTACTAATGTTAAATTAATGTGAAAATCTGTCTGCTGGTCGCTGCAAGTACTTGACGTTTCGAAAACCGTTATTTTCATGTCTCATATGGTAAAACTGTGTGACGACTTTCGGCGAAGCTGTTTCGTGAATAATGCCCGAACATAACCGAGATTGTAAGACAGGCGTTCCAACTTGTTTCTCGTCTTCATTTCGTGATCGCTAACTTGTTCGTGGGCTTCGTATTGTCGCGGTAACTTGAAAATTTGAATTGCATTTAAGTCTCTAAGGTTATGACTGGAAATATGAATTTGTATTGTAATAATTAATGTTAACTTGTAATAGATGAAGTCCTTAACAATTCTTCAGGCCACTCGACCAAAATTTGAGTTGTTTCGGTGCCATCTATGTAAATTTGAACTTGTATTATAATAAGGGAGCCTAATGCTAACTTATAAGGCAGACATAGGGCTTCAAAGCTTGTTTATTTAGTACCTGGTCCTTTAAGTAATACTACTTGTGGAAGCTTAAATAATAATAATAATATATATATATATATATATATATATATATATATATATATATATATATATTGAGATGTTTAGATAAGAGTAAGGCAGGGATCGGACAGTTTTAACTAGTAATTTCTTTAAAAAGGGTTGATATCAAGCATGATACATGTACGAGGGACGTAATTGAAGTAATTTGGGTCACGATGGTTAGAAAGTGGATTTGTTTTGGTTGAAACAGTCTCAACAAAATTTATACATTTTGGTTTAATCATAAAAAGCATTGTGCTACTAACAAGAATGTCAGGAATGTTAAATAAACTTATTTCCGTAAATTCAATTCAGTACTTTAGTTTGTTTCAATAAATTTCAGTTTTTCGAAAATATTTTGGCATGTGAATATTTTACAGGTGTTTAACACAAAGTGTGAAGTTAGATTTATATTAGGAACTTTGTATAAGTAGATTAGAATGCAGGAAATATGGTAAAATTTAAGAAAGGGTTATAATACGAACTTAACATGATCAATACTCACATATTTATGAAAGCGGATGTGTGACAAACATAGTGATGCATTTTAAATGTTAAGAACAGTGTATAGAACATATTTACACAAAGATATTTACATGCAGATACATTTTTATAGTAGAATTTTAGAAAAAGTGTGTTAAACGATATGACATAAAAATTATACAATGCAAGCAAGATGAACAATAAATACAATAAAGACAGTTATTACAAGTTACTTGGATAACATTTTGAGTTACTTGGACGTTTTTAAATCTGTATTTTTAGAATTAAGTTTGGTTATGTCTTAAATTTAATGTTTTTTCACAAATTTATAGTTTTTTTTGCTTAAATTAGGCTTAAATTGGATTGTTAAAGTGATTAATAGGAGGTCTTCCTCATTTTTACATAGTAATTTAATGTGTACAAAGCATTTTAACGCAAAATTTATGAAATGGGGTTGATTATATAATTTTACTTGGTAAATATAAAATTTCCTTTAAATTTAAGATTTCGGACATTTAATGTGTGTTTTCCAATGCAAAATTTTGTCAGGATTACATATTTGTAGTTAATTTAAGTGTAGTTTGTAAGATTAGTTAGATATAAGCAATTTTAAGTTAGAATAGATCATTTTGTATAACATTTAAAAGAACCATGTCATGTTGGATATCTATTTATGCACAATTTAACACAGATTTCATTTCTGTTGTTAAATTGTAAATCTATAGCTGTATAAGAAAGATATCGCTAAATTTCTATTTTAGTTAAGTTTTCAAATTATTTTCGACCAATCAGAAACATAGTTACATTATTTAAATTGCTTAAAAAAAATTGAAGATGTGGTAACCAACAAAAGGGTATAAAAGGAATTGCCCTTGATCAGATCTCTCTCTATAATTTGCCAGTTGTTTCAAAAAGTTAAAATAGTGTAGTGTTTTTTGTGTATCAAGTAAGTTTATATAACCTAAATAATTATCGGGAAAATTTAATAATAAACGGAGAGACGAGAAAATCAAGCGCAATTGTTTTTAAACCGACAATCGTTTAAAAATAAAGTTAGGTTACCGATACCTGTTCACATTCGTAAAGTTCATTACGAATAATTGTTCTTACTTGTGTTGATTTATGTTTAACGTTTTGAAATTTCGTTTGTTAAAGTCGAATACTGGTTACGTTTTGACAAAATAAAATAGTAATCATTTTTCGTCAATTGAGTTTTATTTTCGGCCTATCGATCCTTTAAATAATTTATATTCGAGCCTAAGCCTAAAAATAAAGTGACATTAACTTAAAGTCTTTACAATCACTAAATAGTATTTAATCGACAAAATTGAAAAGCATTAATACATTTAAATAATATCATCAATTAAACATTTGTGGTTGGGCGAAGCCGTAAAGCTTTGAAAATATAGCAGTTACCGAAGAAAAGTGACCAACAACCCGAGGACCAGTCTGCAACTAGTGGGTGAAAGGTAGCGGTGATCATCATATATCAGAATTTCGATCATTATTGGAAAGTGCCTGCATCTATATATGGAACCATCTGTTTGCAGTTTGGAATATGCACATGTGAGTTAATTTTTGATTATAACCCTGTCTATTGTGTTCTTTGTTGTGTTGATTTCCTGCAATTATTATTTGTTATATGTACAGGTGTAATTGTTTATATAATACTTGTGTAAATACCTGCAAAATAAGCAGAAATTTAGTTCATTTCAAAATTTTAAATTTCAATTATCCAGTTATAATTATAAACACAAATTCAACAAGTCATTATTAAAAAAGTCTGACATTTTTTGACAATTGTATTCAGTAAGGTTATAACGCATGTGTTATAGTATAAATTTTGTTCAGATACATTTTCCATATACGATATTTTTTATAAAGTGCAATCCACATATATTCGAACCAGTAATAATTTCCCACTAAATCCTGAACCCTATCCCCATTTGAGATAAGAGCTAGTCCGGTGCATAAGTATATAATTATATTATCATTATATTGATAAGATTAACCATTATTAATTAATTTAAAACTTGAATCCTACAAATTTTAAAAAATTATAATAATAAAAATTAAAGCATCCCAATATATATATATATATATATATATATATATATATATATATATATATATATATATATAGGTCATTAAAAAGTATGGAAACATCGATGTAGCTCGAAAACCGTAAGCATTAGCGGGATGAAACCTTCAAGGTATATTGACATATTTGCGACATTTTTATTCTTCATAATTTTTAATTGGATGCTCAGTTACGATAAATGGTATTAACTTTTGATTTTTAAACGGCATCATAACCATCTGACCGATATTTTGAATTCAGAGGAAATTCTGAATACAACGGTTAAAGAAAAGAACTTAATTTAATTAATTAATTAAATAATGCTACTATAAAACGCTCGAATTTATGAAATTTTTGTTAGGTATCTTATGTCAATCATTTATTTGCTTGCAGCGACCTTCAGTCGACCAACCAACCAGAGCTTGTATGTAAAATAAACTTATGTGATGGTATGACAACCCTATTATCGGTAAAACCCGAAAATTTAAAATAGTACTCTAATAAGCGGTCAACATGCGTGCTTAACCTGATTATAAAATCTAAAACCATTTTTTGTTGACAGAGGTATTTCTGATGAGACAACACTTTTATGTATAAAATAATGTAGAGGCGAAATCTAGCTTAAAAAAGAGGACATAGGCAATTCGCTGTATACATCACAATATTAAATAACCTGTTTGCGCAAACATTTGCTTTGGCTGTTGACGGTTTACATGAAGAGTTTGATAGACATTTTATTCTAAGTTAGTTAGTAATTGTTGCTGCCCGCTACACTCACACGTTAAAACGAGCGCACTCGAAGTCCCGTCTAATCGGTAGAGTGACGTCACAGTCTAGAATCCTACACGATCTCGACCAAGTCCTTACAGCATGTTTAATTATTCAATCGCCAACAATAATAAAGTTTGCATGTAACTATTTGGTAAAGTGCACAACCGTTAATATAATGGCCAAAGAAAATCTTACAAAGAAGGCGTTTTGTATTTAAATATGTATATGCAAACATAAATAATGAAACCTAGTCAGTGTTACAAAAACTCCACTTTAAACTCACATTTCAAAATTATGTCAGAAATTAACGACATTTGGTATTGAAAAATTTTCTAGACCAATTTGTAATTTCGAAAGTTTATTTTCTCAGTTTGATTATTTCTCCACTATTTGCTGAATTGAATTTAATATAAGTATCTTTTGCATGTTTTAATGCAGTATAAATGAATTTATATTTGGATTGTTGCAACATCGATTAAATGAATGTGCTGATGCATGTAAAATGTTATTTTGGCCATAATTCCCATATGATTGGTGAAAATATAGTCCTCTGATATTATATATATATATATATATATATAGTACCTTATATATATATATATATATATATATAATATATATATATATTCAGTTGTATTGAAATTTTGTCACTCGTTCATCAACAGGTAGCTTCCTAAAATCGAAAAACAATCTCCGACTTCTTCTAGAGGAAAAAATGGGCCAAAAATGGTGTAGCCATTCCAATTGGTGATGCCTTGTCTCTAACTCCACCACTAATCAAAATTGTTGAACATTTTGAAACCAAGCCTGAAATGTAATCTACATCGAATTATTTGCGCTTCCGGAAATACTTCTTTATAGTTATGAATACTAACTTCAAAATCACATACAAATAGTTTTGGTTTCATGAATATACCAATATGTTACATTTCACTAACAGTTTCCGATAGGTATGTTTCAGTTTATTGTTCTGTAAACAAATGCCACAGGAATGTTGTATTTAAAAACACATGTATAGTGAACTTGACAAAATCTGATCAAACAAATGTACCATCGACGTCACATTTACAGTTAAGTTCCAAGTACCTATCTCAGAAACACTATAATGGTGTTATCTATCATGAATGATTTAACATTCTCATTATAACATCTTAAGGTGGAACTTGCAGTTTGACATAATCATGCACTGCTTGAATGTTCACGTGACAACCTTCGAAATTCTTCATTCGTTGATCGCAAATGTAATTTTATAAGTCCGACAACTGATCCAAAACATCAGTTGATGCGAGAAAAGGCGTGAACAATTAAATGGTGGTTGCATTTAACTTAACTTTTCGTTTTCGTTTTAAACTGTTGTTAACTGTTTGTCGATTCAATACTTGTTCGGTGAGTGGATCATGGTCATGGCTTCCGCAAACTTCTTAAAAATATAACTTCCATGCCTAAAGTTATAATTTGGCTTTACACTTCTTTAACACAATTCCGACACGTTTCACTATTTTTCAACGCCTTGTACTTAACAGAAGACTCAGACGAAACAAACAGGGTTACCACGCTGCCCAATTATTCTAATAAACATATAAAACATTAAACATAACTATAACAAGTACTAACCCCATGAATTCATCGTGCGTTGCAGCGTTGCTTATATAGGTACCGATGACGCAAGCAACCCTTCTCGAATCTTCTAGAAGTTCGCTGACTAATAATTTACGTAAGCTGCTGTCTGCGTCTGCCGAGGCATCGTAATTATGATTCACACATTAGATTGTTCGGAATAATGAGTCACCATTTCCGGTATGTTACACTATTTTTAAGTTTCAAGTCTCGCTTCCTTTATAAAAAGTTATCTTTTAGAATGTTAATGTAAACTGTATGTAAACTAATCTAATCTACTAATCTTTGCGGCGTCTTTATGCTTACCGGGTTTACTACATCGTGAAAGAGGAACTATACATGCTATTGTTTATGCATCAACACTCAACGCATATCAGTATCATGAACCAAAACAATTCCAAGAGCAGCACAGTCACAGTCAGCAGGTTACCGCCGCCGCGCCGCTTAGCTAAACAAATATTATTTCACCGATACAACTTATGCTCGAATGACGAATATTCTAATGTCCTTACATAATAAATAATAATTAATAATTGTACTTATCACTATGTCACTATTACTACTCGTTTGTTTATCGCAATGGTTTAAGATTTAACTAATTAAGTTGTTAGATGGAATTTAAGATAAGAATGAAAATGGGGAAGTGCTCCGTTTTTCTGGGGTGTGTCACGGCTTGCCTGGGGTGTGCCTGGCACACCTTGCACCCCTCCTAGTTTCGCCACTGTGAGAAATGTGTAATCTACATCGAATTATTTGCGCTTCCGGAAATACTTCTGTTATAGCGTTATGAATACTAACTTCAAAATCACATACAAATAGTTTTGGCTTCCATGAATATTACATTTTTCACTAACAGTTTCCGATAGGTATGTTTCAGTTTATTGTTCAGTAAACAAAATGCCACAGGAATGTATACGTGTTTAAAAAACACATGTATAGTGAACAGTTGCACAAAATACTTGGTACAATAAACAAATGTACCATCGACGTCACATTTACACATAAGTTCCATGTTACCTTTGCAGGAAAACAGTATAATGTTGTTTATCTTGTCATTAATAATTAAAAAATTCTCATTATAAACAGTCTTAAGGTGGAACTGCATCGATTCTACATAATCTTGCACTGCTTGGGTGTCACGTGGAAACTTTGGAAATTTTCTTCGTTGACGTCGGCCAATGTTGTTTCTTATGTAAGTGATGTCCCTTACACTGAGAGTATCCAAAACATTAGTCGACGTCTCCAAAAAGGTGTGAATCAGTTTAGATGGTGGTTTTTCACTACAGACTTCTTCTTCTCGATTTCTTTTTAAACTGTTGTTAACTGTTTGTCGATTCAATACTTTTTAGGTGAGTGGATCATGGTCATGGCTTCCGCATTTCTTCGAAAAAATATAACTTCCACAATCGCCTAAAGTGGATAATTTGGCTTTACACTTCTTTTTAACACAATTCCGACACGTTTCACCACTACTTTTCAACTCTTTATACTCATAAAAAGTACATTTTTCTAATACTAGAAGAGGGTTACCACGCTGCCCAATTATTTCTTTGACGGGAGATCGTGTAAGGATTAAAGTAAGACGGGAGATCGTGTGCACCGGTTAAAACGTGTCACCGTTAATCTCCTTCATTAATCAGGGGCCGACGTAGCTATTTCGCCGCTCTGGGCAAGACTAAAATCTGCCGCCCTTACCTTTGATAGAAAAAAAGGTGCACAGCGTTTTTGCTTTTACGAGTTTGTTTTAGAGTTTATTAGATGTAAAGCTTTCTGCGCATTTCTCAAATACTTTATAAAAATAACAATATCATACAATAACAAACCACAAATTAATAGCGTCCTTGATAAATGAAAAAAAATATAAAAAAATAATGTTCTAGGCGCAGGTTTTTTTATAACGAGCAAATTTTTGTGTAAAATAAAGAATAACAATTTTTTCCCTCATTGTAACTCAATCCGGAGATATAACACGTGTCTATTAATGATTGAAGCTGACTTCATGTCAAATCTAGGAAATTTCTTTGCTTAGTATTTGCAACACTGAGAATTATATTGTAAAATCAATCAGTTTCTACCTTTTTTGCCAGTCGCAGGTGTCTGTTTTTCATCAGCTTTTATTATAATTTTCCGTTCATTCTTCATACCCGTATTAATTTTTCGTTATATTGGAAAGATTAAAGACAATATTTATAGAAATAGATTGCATAATTTAGATGAATTAATGGAAGCAGTTGAACACGAATTCAGGCGATTACACGGAAGAACTGCACTGTTTTGAAAACATGAAGCGGAGAATTAATTTATGACTACAGCATCAGGGTCATCATTTTTGTAATTATATTAATTTAATGCAGAATTTTTGTTTGTATTTTTGTCATAACAATAATTTTAAAATTTATTTTGTTAAATAATTGTAATTAGCAAATACTGGCAATAAACACTTCCAATAGTAAGGGTATTCTGTTTAATTTTAACAAACTATGTTTATAATTACATCAAAGGTGATTACCCATGGGACGCTAATGTCAATCGTTGCGACCTAACCAAAATTTGCTACATGACGTCCGTCAGCCTCAATCATTAACAGACACCCGTTACTGTGTATAAACATAAACTTATACTGGTATTGAAACAAAACAAAAATTAAAATGTTTTCTCCCTAACTTTTAATTTGGCAAATTCTCTTATAATTTGCCAAGAATCTGTTTTATTGCATAATGCTCAATAACATATGGATCGAAAAAATGTATGGTGAAGGCCCAGCTCGCGCCCCCCTGGATCGGCTCCGGCATTAATACATGTATTTGTATCATGCATTAATACACATCATAGTTAAATAACCATTATTGATACTTATCTGCGTTTATTTGTGATAGATTAGATAACTTGTTACCTACATAACTAATTAATTTGTAATATTTCATCCTAAGGGTTAAGATACGCCACTGCATAAACTAACCTAAAAATTATTTTAGATTTTAATGGAATATTTCAAATTTTGAAATTTCATTCAATGTAATTTGATTAAAATAGCATAACTAGCTGATACTTAATTAAAATTTCCATAAATTTGTGTATTTTATGATGAAAAACACGATTATCACTAAAAAAGTGGGGGTAAAAAATAGTGAGTGAAATGACGACGTTGAAAAATATCCTATTATATGCAACGTTCTCATAATAGTGATAAAAAGAGCAATAAAATGAATATTACTTATTGTTATATTAGAAAAATAATGAATAATTTTTACTAATTATCCTTGAAATTAATGTACAAAGTAAGTAAATGATTAATCAATGGAACTTAATTTGCTTATTAAGAAGAATTAGACCCAATTGTGCATGTTCCTTGTTCACTGGAAGTGTACTTATGCAACAATACTTGAGCGGAAATCAACGTGCTTATTATAAAATCAACCAGTGTTTTTATCTCTAAGGCTTAATTGTCTATAACCTATTAAATACATCATTACTGATAAAGATGATGTCATATAAAGCATTAGCACGATGTAAAACTACTTACAATACAATAGAAGTTTTTAAGCAACTTCCCCATGTTAGTTATACTTTAATTTAAATTAATTATATCTTGATCACGAGATTAAAATTTAATAAATTGTGGTTAAATATACACTAAATTAAGGTTTTTAATTTGTTCACTGATTTCATATTTTTATAATAAATCAAATATAGGTTGTGGAAATAATAAATCTGTACAGATTTTGATAAAAGGTAATTCGTAAGGGGCAAACACAGTCCTTTCACAAATTTTGCAATACTGAATTATGCAATAATAATTATATATAATTTAGTTACAATTCACTTTTTCGTATCTATCACAAGGTGTTATTAATTACAAATTCTTTCAGTATTAAAGCTTTATGAAATGGCTATTAAAGATATTCCTGACGGTTCTGGTGATAAAAATGATGATAAACCAGCACCTGCAGCAATTGTAGCTTCATGCAGCTCAATACCCAGTGAGAGTACGTTACTAACACCAGCTCAAACATATTTCGCAGATGAAAAAATTCATATACCTGAATGTGAAACGGTATGAAAATATTATTGAAAATTTCTTCATTACATTAATTGCATTTTAGACAGGTTTCAGTTTTCGTAAATTATGGGCTTTCACCGGACCTGGTTTTTTAATGTCAATCGCTTATTTAGATCCCGGTAACATTGAAAATGATTTACAAAGTGGTACAATTGCTCAATATAAATTATTATGGGTATTACTTAGTGCAACTTTTCTCGGATTACTTATGCAAAGATTGTCAGCAAGATTAGGTTTGTTTTACCATTATTAAATGTCGATACATTTTTTATTGTAGGTGTTGTTACCGGATTGCATCTGGCCGAGATGTGTTATAGGCAATATAGGAAATTACCGAGAATATTACTTTGGATTATGGTTGAGATTGCAATTATAGGATCAGATATGCAAGAAGTTATCGGTACTGCAATTGCAATCTATCTACTGTCTAATAAAGTGTAAGTTGGCATTTGTCCATGTCACGGGTAGTCGAAATATGAACCAAGGTTTCACGATTGATTAAAATCAAATATGCGTCTTTCTCAATTTGTGATTAGGAGATTTAACCCATCAAGTGTATTCATGAGATGTTTTGACATGTGAGCGTAAAAAAATCGAGATTGTTAATTGTCCATTGTTATTATTCAAATTAGTTACAATATTTTTCAGAGAATCGCCTTCTTTAATTTTCCTGTTTTCCCAAAGTAAAAACTATATTGATCGAGCTACCATCTTGTAATGAAAGTATAGAATGCCTGAAATGTGTTTTTTCTGACTGCGACGTAGTACATTCATCATAGCGCCTTCTATCAACTTCATTTAAAATCGTTTATTAATAGACCTTATTAATGCATGGTTTGGAGTTGCTTAATAATTACCATTAATAAATGATTCTCTGAAAAATATTAAGATACTAAATGACTCCAATATTCTTACATGTGTTAGCGAAGATATAAACCATTATAGAATTTACAAAAACATTGATTTTTGTGGTATTGTGTGTTACTTATTTAAAGTTACTTTTAAAATTGTTTTTTTTTCTGTCAGTTCTTATCACTAAACAAATCAATGCAGCACCTTCTATCAACTTCGTTTAAAATCATTTATTAATAATCCTATTAATGTATGGTTTGGAGTTGCTTAATAATTCCCGTTAACAAATGATTCTCTAAGAAATAAATTAACTGACATACTAATTGACTTTAATATTCTTGTAAAATATGTTGGCAAAGACAAACCATTATTCTGCTTAACAGTTTACATGATTGTTTTTGCCTTATGTTCCGTTTATTTTTTCCGTTGGGTTTATCACACTCAAACGGAAATTAATGATTAATCAAAAGTGTAGTTTGTAGAAATCTGTTGTAATGTATGTTACTTGATGTGTAAGGTAAGTTTGTCCAATTACAATCAAATTAACTTCAATGTAACAATGCAATGTAAAGAGGTCAACTTCCGTTACTGACGTACAAAAGATATATAATTTGCTTCTCATTAGATCAACGGAATCTACTAATCTTATGTGTGTTACTCAATTAGTTAAGATGCAAACTATACCTATACAATCTGAATTTGAATTATGCTTAATATTTGTATGGCATTGCAGTGTAAACCAAGATTGGTGAACTTCCTTTTTGTCTATGAATCTATTTTTATGTGACCTTGAAATAGGTTAGCAAGGAAACCAACCTAATTGCATTTCTCTACATTTTTCTAAAAAAAAATTTTAAAGGTTGTACTTAAGTTATTCTTTTTTAATTAGCAGTGGTTTTTGTACTCGATCTTATTACGTTAACCAAGAAATGCATATCAAAATATTTGCACTTTAATCTTTGACTATAAAAAACTCTGATAAGGTAAGAAACCGACGTCAGTTAGATTTTTATTGTAATAATCCCTCTTAGTGCAGCAAATATTTGCAGTTTTATTCAATCTTTAAAAATAGATATTAAGGATGGTGAACTTCTTTTTGTCTCTGAATCTATTTTTATGTGACCTTGAAATAGGTTAGCAAGGAAACCAACCTAATTGCATTTCTCTACATTTGCCTAAGAAAAAATTTTAAAAGTTGTACTCAAGTTACTCTTTTTTAATTATCAGTGGTTTTTGTACTCGATCTTATTACGTTAACCAAGAAATGCATATCAAAATATTTGCACATTAATCTTTGACCATAAAAAACTCTGATAAGGTAAGAAACCGGCGTCAGTAAGATTTTTTATTGTAATAATCTCTCTTAGTACAGCAAATATTTGCAGTTTTATTTAATCTTTAAAAATAGATATTAAGGATACTTTGATAGAATAAATGATTAAGATACAATTATAAGTTAGAGAATTATTATTTTTTAGGTATAAAATAATTTTGGTGTATGTTCAAGTAATATTTATATATTGCTTTCTCATAACATATGTATAAATAGAAAGCTATGTAATCGGTTTAAATTTTTAAACACCTTTTTTACAGTTCTTGACGTTTTGTGCCCCTAAACAATACGAAAAACACATTTTTAGAAAAGAAAATTTCGTGTCTTGTATGTGAGTGAGCTTGATATCATTTTGAAACATTAAAGCTATCCATAAAAAACAAGTTTTTAGAAAAATTAATTTCGTGTCTGTTTGTGTGTGTGTGTGTGGGATATCTCTTGAACCATTAAAGCTATTGATATGAAATTGGGTACAAAAATACTTTGCCATAAAATCTAGGTCAAGTTCGTTAGTGAGCAAAATCCAATCAGTGGCGGGACATTTTTAGGGGATTAGAAAATTAAAAAAATTTATTGCTTCACATTTTGAAAAGTTACATAAGTAAGAAAACAAACTAATACTTTTTTATATCATTTCAAAATAAAAATAGTATATTAAGAAACAAGTTTCATAAGACGCGTTTTTATTACATGAGTCCAAGTTTTCTAATGGACGAATGCGATAAAGCGTGTTATGAAACGAGTTTCTTATACTATTTTTTCTATTTTGCGTATTTGTGTTGAAAATTTTGAAAAAATGTAAATTCCATTTGTCACCTTATTTCATAATTTTGAATGTAGGTTGGCAACAGTGGTATTTGTTTGTTTGAGTTCGATACGAATGTAGGGTATTAAAACTATTATTTGTTACTAATTCATTTCAAACTACCTTATAAATATGTAATCAATAGAAGTTGTACACTACATACATTACAATTGGAATAAAATTACACTATACTATGTAAACTTAATAATTTACACTCAAGTGAAGTTAACAAGGTTAAATGAAGGTTATATTTTACACAAAAGATGTAATTGGCTTAATTTGAAAGCATATTGACGCTTTATCTTAAAACACAATAAAAAAGAGAAATCGTCCCTATTCGGTTTTGGTCATCTTAATCATTGCAATACATTAATCAGGAATAATTCAATACAAAGGATATATACACATTTCAAATAAGAATAGGTTATGTTACATTTACGTTTACATACATCAATAGAGAACTTCATTAGTTTACATACCAACATCAAGAAAAAAAATGTTAAGTTACTAAACTTTAAAGTCAAACATTAAAACACCCGTTTGAGTGTCATAATGTACATATTAAACACGCAAAATAGAAAAAATATATAATAACCAGTGTTGCATTTTTTAATATATCAACCGATTTTTTTGAAAGTCGGGTATTGGGATTTTTTAAGTATAAATCATTTGCAAAATTAAAAAATTCAAAATGGCGGACCAAAAATGTGGGATTATTGTGTTTAAAATCCGATATGACCAAAATTCGGTATTGTGGGCTAATGATCGATTTTGCAACTCTGTTAATTTGTAAAACATTATTTAAATTAAAAAATTTAAAAACTGCCAGTGGTGCACCGTTTTTAGGGTGCAAATTTTTTTTTGAAAGTTGGGTATTGGGGGTTTTTAAAGTCGCTAAGAATTAAATCATTTGTCAAAGTTCAAAAATTCAAAATGACAGAATTATCGTGTTTAAAAACCGATATGACCCAAATTCAGGTATTGTGAACGTTGAAGTTATTTATTTAGATATATGAGAAAGCATTATGGCTGCTAATTTGGCAGCGGTTTTTTTTTTAAATCGTGATCTACAGCTAGACAAGTATGTGGATCTGTGACCTAACTAATTCTGCAAAGACACAAACATTGAAGTATGTGGTTCTTGTCCTTGAATGAACAAGAAATACACTTTTTTAATTCTGCATCCTTTATGTTTGGCCTAGTGCAAAATATTTACAATTCAAACTTGTTTTCTAGCAGAAATATTTTAACCCTGCTGTTACCTTCGTGTCTATCTGACTCGAAATCAAATTGTTATTTAGATAACTTTTTTGTTTATTAATATCTAAACTTCGTAGTTAATGACTTTGTTTCTAATCCACTGAAGAATGAGGTGGCTTGTTTGTTTTAATAATTTTTTTTCCTTATTTTTTTTAAACATGATTGTTACATTGATGTTCCTCGAGTCATTATGACCCGAGACTGTAATACATAAGTAGGACGTATAAATTTGTATTTCCAATTATTTTATATTGAAATTTGAGGATAGATAATATGCATCACATGCGTGTTCAAATGTACCTACCTATGCGAGTTACTACAGCATTTTCGACAGGTCTGTAGCCGCGTGTGCAAGTCGAAACAGGAACAGACTTGAAACTTGCAGCAGGTATAAATATCATATTGCAGTATGCAACCAACAGTTTTGTTTGTTACGTTGCAGAGTAAAGTGCGGTTTGTTGTACGTACTACTAGTTCTTCTAAAGTGCTGAAATAACAATAATGGCAAACAAATATCTTAGTGGTGAAGACTTAGAAAAACTTATTGATAATTTGAGTGGCATTAGTGACGATGAAGCTTCTGAAGAGGAAGATCATATCAGTGAAGATAGTGAGTATGAACAGTCAGACGATGATTTTTTCGACGATGCTGGGTGGACAAATCCTACGCAATTGATGCCACCTGCTCAATCGGTTCAATCTAAAGATAATGCCATAACTTGGATGTTAGATCCATTCAGGGCATGCAACTAGTGTAAATATCATTAAAGTCGCTCCAGGTCCAACTAGATACAGCAATGCACGAATCCAGGATTTAAAATCTACATTTCAACTATTTTTCAATAGTTCTCTGGAAAATATAATTTTGAAAATGACTAACATCACAAATGGGCTGAAATACTACCAAAATTGTACAATCCTGGGCATAACGTAACTGTGGACGAGCAGCTGGTTGCATTTAGAGGTCGTTTTCCACTCAAGCAGTATATACCAAGCAAGCCAGCAAAATAAGGCATTAAAATATGGACGCTTTGTGATAGTGCAAGTTCTTATGCTTTAGAAGTTCAAGTATATACGGGAAAACCACCTGGGGGAAAACCTGAGAAGGATCAGGGGCTGAGAGTTGTTTTAGACCTTACTTATGGACTAAGAGGTCAGAATGTAACTCATGACAATTTCTTTACATCGTATAAATTGGGCCATGCTTTTCAAAAGAAATCTTACTATGTTAGGGACTGTCAGGAAAAGCTACCTATCATCGAAGTAAATAACGTTGTGCATAGTTCCAAATTTTATTTTACTAAAGATACCGCAGTTGTGTCTTATATTCCAAAAAAATATAAGGTCATTCTAATGAGTACGTTTCATAACCAGAAACAAATAAGTGACAGAGAAGACAAAAAACCATAAATTATAATTGATTATAATTCTACCAAAGGAGCAGTTGATACATTAGATCAGCTAATCGGTGCATACACATGCAAACGAAAAACAAATCGATGGCCCATAATCTTATTTTACCACATTTTAGGTACCAGTGCCTATAATGCTTTCGTCTTATGGCGCGAAATAAATCCATAAAAATGTTTTGATCAAAAGAAGACTGTTTTTGGAACAACTTGGCAAACAATTCGCAAATCCTTACATTTTGTCCTGAAAACATCTTCCCCGTAATGAACAAGCAGCTGCAATTGTAACAGCTATTCAACAACCATTGGTGGAAAATTCTACCGCACCTCTTCCTGGAACTAGCAACAAAAATAAACGAGCACGCTGCAAATTTTGCCCTTCTAAATGTGATAACAAAACTAATATGACCTGCATTAAGTGTAAAAAATATTTGTGTAAAGAACACGTGACCTATCAGTGTCCCGGCTGTAAGAAGTAGTGGATCATATCAATTATTAGACATTTTTTATTCCGTTTTCTTTTTTTATTTAAATTTGGTTGAATTTATTGTAAGTTTCACGTTTCATATAAAAAATATTGCATTAGAGAAATAAATTTAATAAATGTATAAAAATTGTTGTTATTTTGGTTTTAATTCATATTTCAGGAGTTCGGGTCATTATGACCCGAAGGAGCACAAGTGTATAGTCTGGTCGAGGAGATCAGCAGGGTTAAACAAAATATCCGTTCAGAATTTCATGGTTGGTGACACGCACGCATACACGCAGCACGCCTGCACCTACGCTCACACTTCCATACGTACACACGCGCCACATACACAGGCCTTGCGCGCACTCCTACACCTATCCCCCGCTCTAACATACGTACACGCTCCCAATAAAACAATATCTTCCAAACAAAGCCGTAGTCTTCTAAACTTAAACGCTTAATTAGGCAATAACTATAAACACAATATAGAACTAGGTGTGTGCAATACAATTGCAGTATTTTAAATTTAGTAAATTATAGTAAACTAGCATTTAAAGACAATTGTACTTAAACAATAACTTTAATTAAGCGACAAAACGTGTAATAGTCATTCGCAAATTAACTCATTACTGAACGTAACATAATTCATAAACTTTGGTATTTCTAGCGTGATACGTTAAGTAATTTAATAACTATACTTTTTCAGCTAATTCTTTATAGGCCAGTCAAATTAGATTTGAATTCAGAATTAATCAGTGGAAAGCTGGAAATCGTTTTAATTGCTTAAATATGGGTCTGATATTAGGGAATGTTTTTCCTCGACCTCTAAGGTCGGTGTTGGTCGCCATCTTGAAAAAACAGCTCCAATATGGCAGTTTTTTAGTTTTTCGATAATTACCCAAAAACTGAGTTTAATCAAAAAACGTAATCGGGTTCAAAATATAGAACGCTAAATTCTCTACAAAATGAAATTCAGAACTAATGATCTTGGTTTTTTAATATTAGGGTTGATAAATAATGTTCAAAATTGGCGTTTTTTGAAGTTTAAAAAAAAAAATTTTGTTTTCGTTTTTAGGTACAATTAGTAGATTGTAATCTGGCATGTAACAGTGTTTAAATATACTATGTGTCCCAAATTCGCTTCTCTATAAAGGGATGTCGGCTTCTGTTATACTTACGGCAAAGGTTAAATGGGGAAAGTTTTAGAGGAAGCTTAGAGCATTCGATATCCGGTTTCATATTTACGATCGGTCAATTGGTTTTGAAAATATCGAAAAACCGAAAATGGCGGATTTCGTTTTTCGCCAGTAAATCCGAAATGGTTAATTTGACAGCTGTCACAATGTGAGATTATTGGACACTTTTTAAGACGAATAAGATGGCGTGTATGACATGTCACAATCGTCTTTTGTTATCCACAATCTGCCTCAACTTTCATTTTCTTATTGCCGCCATATTGGATTTTCGATTTTTGAAAGAGCGCAATATTTCCAGTTTAGTGATGTCTCACAAGTGCATAAAAGATTAGAGTTTCATCGAAATATCACACTTTCTAAAGTTAGGTCTTATTTATTATTATTAGTAGGACATGATTTATTTGTCAGTAAAATTGGGTTTCATTTTTTCATATATGGCTCTGACTTTGACGTTAAATAATTCAAAGTAGTGTTTTCATAAGTAGTACTTTTCTGTCATTAAAATCATAAACGTGACACAAATTGTAAAAGCCTGTTGAAAATGGCGGTATTCCTATTCAAATGAAGAAAAGTTTGACATGTTAGCGCTTTACTTGCAGTCAAACAGAAACGCCGACATTACCTCAGCGAGGTATTTGGAGATGTACCCCGAACGACGGCAGCCTCATAAAACCCACTTCAGAAAAATTGTAATTAATTTAATTAACTAAGGGCCTTGAACAACCTAAAGCGGATACAATATTGATAATGAAAATCGTGACAGAAACATTTTACAAGCTGTCAACGAAAACCCCAGTGCATCGGTAAGAACGGTAGAACGGGAAATTCGTGTCAAAATCAACGGTACAAAGAGTGTTAAAAAAGAATAACTACTATCCATACAAACCCACAATAGTTCAAGGACTTAAGGAAACTGATTTTCCAAGACGAATGCGCTTCTGCGAGTGGTATACTAGAATGTGTAATGAAAATCCCGATTTTGTTAATCATGTCTTGTGGCCTGATGAGAGTAGGTTTACGAATTGTGGAGTTTTTAATAAGCACAACATTCATCATTGGCCTGTAGAAAACCCTCACGAAGTGGCAGAGAGACGTCTACAGACCAGATTTGTAAGTAACGTTTGGTGTGGGATTATTAGTAATTTAATCTAACTTACCTATTTTAATTGTATTATAAATTATTAATCATTGCAGGAAATCGACTTATAGGATCATTTTTGTTTGACTATAACTTAAACGGACAGAGGTACCTAGAGCTTTTGCGAAACCAGGTTGTGCCGGCTTTACGAGCTACTCTCACCGAAGATGAGTTCAGAAGAACCTGGTTTCAACAGGATGGATGTCCGGCACACAACACCATTCAAGTCAGGAACTTCTTAAGGGAGCAGTTTGATGAAAGAATTATTGCATTAAATGGTCCAATATCTTGGCCTCCTAGATCTCCTGACCTTTCGCCCTTGGATTTCTACCTCTGGGGTCACACAAAGAATGAGGTCTACGAGTTTGATCCTCCTGCGACCATAGAAATCCTGAGACAGAGAGTTTTGGATACATTTAGAAATAGTGTTAACGGAAATACACTTGCTAGGGTTGTACGAAAAACAGTCACCAATTGTCAAAAATGTCTCGATGTAAATGGACGTCATTTTGCAAATCTGTAAATTAATTGTAATTGTAATTTTATTGTAGGTTGTTCAAAGGTTCAAGTATTAATTAAATTAATGACGATTTTCTGGCTTTCTTTTAACACACTCATAGCTGGGAATTTGTCCCAAAACATCTGTCTTGTTGAGAGGTCGTTATTTAATTTCATGTTTTATTGAAAATTCAAAGAATTTTATACATTATTTATTAATGTTATTTTGCGACAAATAAATCATGGCCTACTAATAATAAATAAGACCTAACTTTAGAAAGTGAACTCTAATCTTTTATGCAGTTGTGAGACATCACTAAACTGGAAATATTGCGCTCTTTCAAAAATCGAAAAATCCAATATGGCGGCCATAAGAAAATGAAAGTTGAGGCAGATTGTGGGATAACAAAGACGATTGTGACATGTCATACACGCCATCTTATTCGTCTTAAAAATTGTCCGAATAATCTCACATTGTGACAGCTGTCAAATTAACCATTTCGGATTTACTGGCGAAAAACGAAATCCGCCATTTTCGGTTTTTCGCCGATATTTTCAAAACCGATCGTAAATCTGAAACTGGATATCGAATGCTCTAATCTTCCTCTAAAATTTTCATTTAACCTTTGCCGTAAGTTAACAGGAGCCGAGATCACTTTATAGAGAAGCGAATTTGGGACACATTGTATAATTTTGATAAGGTCAATAATATTATAATTTGTTATGAACGAATAAGTTCAAAGGTAAATTATGTAATTAAATATATTATTAATTTTATTAAATCATAAACAAACAAAGTTTACTCATTTAATACACTAGTAAACTTTTATTTATAATTAAAATATTATTAATTTATTAAAATACATAAAATAATAATTTACGTAATTAAATAACAATACCACTGTATTTTACAAAAATGTGTAACATTGTATACTAAAAATTAATATGTAATAGTATAATGTCCTGTCAAGAAACCCAAGTCCCTGAAGGTGGCGCTTTGATCCCGCCCTTGTCTGAAAGGTACATTCGGGTTAAAAAGTATGAGATGGTAAATTTAAATGTGACGTGCTGGTGATATTTGCATTAACTAGGATTTAATTGACTGTATTCGTTAATTTTCTCACATTTGGAGTAATTATATGAAATACAAAACTCAAGTCTCCTCAAAAAACAATTTTACTTAAGGTCACGTTTAGTTTGAAATAATTGTAGCGTGAATTTAAGAAAAATTACTTTTTGGGGAGACTTTTGAGTTTCTTGTATTTCATGAACTAGAATTTTATTAAGTTCAAAATATTAAATAATTCGAACAGTAAAAGGTCAGTTGAATACTCAGTATTCGAATTACTATTAACGGAAATAATTATAAACCACTTAGTTCATTTAATTTTATGTAAATATTGATAGATTTACAAATAAAAATCGAAATTAAATTGTTTAAAAGTTATTAATTAGAGATAGAAGGCTAACAATAATTAAAAAATTGAAAATTGTTAATTGACTATCGTTTATGCAACACTTAAAAAGCTAAATTAGGCAACAGCACTGCATTAGTACGATATTAAATGTCTGTTCGCGTATTTACTCCCATAATTCAATTAGGCAAAATACCGCTACGTTCCACACAAAATTAAAAACCATCAAACAGGTTTTAATAGCTAGGCTGTCATCAGTGTTCCTGGTGTATTTCGTTGCAGCTCCTGCCACCGATCCAGTGTGCCAGATTTTTTAAGTTTGGCAAATTAAATTTCCCTCAATTAATTACGGTTGTGCAAAAATTATAAATAAACGAAATATCTAATTAGTCGATGCTTTGTAACGTAAAGTAAAATTTTTTTGCATTGGAAGTCATTACAAACTTTAAATAGACAACGGTGTACCGGGTGGGCAAATAACCAGGTAAGCGGTTGTATCTCAGGACCTGTCAATCTGACAACAATGGGCATAAAACTATGAATGTGGTCATGAGAAAATGCTGGAAACTATTTTGAAGTTTCGTATTTCACCGCTAGGGGGCGTAATTAAATAATAAAATTCTAAATCTCTCCCACAAGTCCTATATAAAGATATACCTTTGCTTGCATCGTTAGAAAGTCTAGACAATTCTACATAATTTCCGTTTAATGTTCATTGGCGTACTGACCATAATAAAGAAGCTATTGAAAGTGCAATCATTAAAATTGCCCAAAATTCTAAACCACTTATTCAATTTTAGTAAAATAAAGCTTGTTTGGAAGACATTTTAAATTACCGTTCCCATTGTTACACAATAGTTCCTAATAAAAGTGCTAGAGGGCGCAATTTGTTATATCAGTTTTTTTTTCCATTTTACTCCGAAAATTTAAATCACACGGTATATTTTGGACATCGTAATCGGAAAGTAAATTAAATTTGCAAGAAAAACGTAAAAAGCTTAAGGTGGTATCTTTGCTCGTTGTAAAGTTACAGCTAATTGAAGATTTTTTTAACACCTTAATTGACGAAGCTTGGTTTTGCGTGCCGAATTGGATAAATGTTAGTCTCATATTAAAGAGATAGTTGTTAATCGATTTAAGGACCAACCGTAATTTTTAATGTCCATCACCGTCGCTAGGGGACGTTAAGAATACCAAAATAAGGTTTTTACGCTTTTTCTTTAAAATGTTAATTGCAATGATATAGGTATTTATTATATCAAAATCAAAAAGTAGATTAAATTTGCCATAAAAATGATACCAGATTTATTTTCATATTGTTAATTTATAATGAATTAAAGTTTAATTTTAACGTGGCTTGCCCTGTAAAGTTCAAATACAATCAAAAATCCGATTTTAAACCCAAAAATATTAGGTATTTAATGCCTCGATTAATGTTCAAGCTGCGTTCCGTTACATTCCAAACAATCTTGTTGAGGTGTATAAAAGTGCTGCTTTGATTTCCGCAACTGGTAGTTGACGAATTGCGCCACGGATTCTGTATTCCGTGTCAAATCTTGTCGGTGGAGTTTGGAATACTATCCTTCAAGCGACCCCATAAGTAGAAGTCGAGACACGTCTAATCGGGTGACCTGGACGACCAAAGAAATAAGCTTCCCCTTCCTATCCAACGTTCTTGCATCACACCAATCCTCCAAAATAATTGATGTTGAGGAGCCACTATAGTCGGCAGACCCTGCATAATTTTCATCAAAGAACACACATAATGGTAAACTTGCATAAAATTTATTTAACACCAACAACATTTAATTAAACTAACTAAACTAATCTAACCTAACTAAGTTAACTGATTCAGTGACTAGTCGAAGACACATCAATACTTAGCCGATACAGTTCAGCAACAGCTTTTAGAAACTCCACGAAACGGTCTTTGCCGGCAGTTTGTCGGTTCCACATGAATTGAATTAGGTGAACATTGAGGTCTAAATGTCCACCGCCACCACGATGCAAAACAGGTTTTGCTGCACGCCACGTCGATTCGATGGTATTAGTATGTACACCACCCCTCTGACGAATTCATACGAATGGTTTACGCATTCATGCGCGAAACCTTCGTATTCCGACCAGGAGTTACTGAATATCATCGTATCTGGTTTAACGTGTTTCTTCAAAATAGAAAAAAAGCGTCGACCTATTTCGCTTATTATCGGGACAAATTTGCATGCGAACACGACTGCAGCTACCAGGACCAGGCTGCTCAATCATACCAAAGACCCAGTGCCCATCAACTCCGCGACCTCGATGGTACTTCATTTTCCAAATTTTGACTCATCAATCTCAACGACTACGCCTGGACCTCCTATCTTCTCCTCAACACTTTGTCCAATGCAAAAGCCATGACTTCTCGTCCATATGAATACCAGTCAGCGACAGTGTTAACTGTAGCGATTTCGGTGACTTTTTGTCGCTAATTTTGTTATTTACGACAGGTAAATCCGCCTCGCCGAGTAAAACTTCCAGAAGTTTTGACTTACGAGAATCACTAATTGCCCGTTCATATGTATCCTGGTTGAGCAATAACGGAGTATCTTAACCGGTTCCAAAACGTGTCGCTCAAAATAGGTACCTCGTGTTGCTGAAATTTTGTATTCCTTTTTTGCAGGTAAATGATCGCAGAGGTCCAATATCAATATGAAATGTCATACCATAACCGCAACCGGGACAATTAATTTTTTGTGAATCAAATTCAATTTTTGAAGAAATTAATTAATGTTCCTTGTCACGAGCCATTTCCCAAATTTGTGAGTAAGTCCACTCTGAATTCATTGCACAATGTGGTTAGTCGAAGGCACATCAATACTTGGCCGATTAGCAAAAAAACACTCGCTGTATCTTGAAATTTATGCAGGGGCCTCTGACTATAGTACACCCGATGTTGAAGCTTGCGACAAACCTAATTGGAAGATATAGCAGCGTATAATTTTAAGTCATCTGCAAAGAAATGTTTGTTACAATGAATGTATCCGATAAATCGTTAATAAAAAAACGAGGAATAGAAGTGGCCCCAAATTTGACCCCTGAGGTGCTCCTGAGGTAGCAATTATAGGTAGTGAGATTTAATTATTGTATATCACATATTGAGTGCGGATGAGTAGATAGAAGTTAAGAAGAGTTATAGATCCTCCAGAAACCCATAATTATGTAACTTGCCAGCAATAATGTCATGAGGAATTCTGTCAAACGCTTGTATGAAATCCGTGTAAATAATATCCACTTGCCGTCTATTATCAAGCGTTTCAGAAATAAACTGTATGATACACGCTAAGTTGGTAGTGGTGGAGCGCTTCTCCATGAAACCATAGTGATCATGTGAAATAAAGCGCTTAACAGCTGGGTAAATCCGGGAATATATTATTATTTCAAAAAATTTTGCATTATTGTTTAATATACCAATTGGACGATAGTTAGTGACATCACATGGGTCACCCCTCTTTAAGACAGGACAGCTGCTTGTTATTTTCCAGATATTGGGAAATGTACATGTATCGAGTGCCATAATATAGATGAGATACAGTGATTTCGCAAGAATAGAATCAAGATATCTTAAACAGAAAGGTTGGAATTTGGTCATAGCTTCCAGTATTTTTACATTTTAGTTTAGATATTACAGTAAATTAGTTCCTGTTCCGTGATATTTCTTACTGTGACATTAGTCATGTTATTGAAGTTATATTTGCTAACGTCTTATAACTTTTTCCATTTCAAACCAATAATATCAATGTATTCGTCAAACAATACAAAATTATACAATAAATTACAACAATCACAATGGTCTCTTCAATAAACATAAAAATTCGCAGTAGGTTTTTCCAACTGTTCCCCATATGATTGTTATTATCATTTCCTTCACATGAAGTGTTCATTTGTTTCAATTGGTTTAGAAGCTCTTCATTTTCATTAGTTTTAAGTATGGAAATCTTTGTTGTATTTTCTTCTTCTGTTAGTGGATCTCCACATTTATTTAGTAACCGCAATCCCCGAATTTCAGAGTCTAGAGCATGAGCTCGTAAACAATATTTCGTTGTATAACCTATTCGCTTTCTTGTGTCATATATATGTCCCAAAATAACCCGGAATGGATTACAAAAACATAAATAGTTAATTATTATTTACAAAAATTTTATTTATTCGAAGTACAGTGCCCGTCTAAAGTCCCCCCAACCTATTATGTGAACCATAAAACTGGAATTAATAAAAATTTTGAAAACCGAACTTGGGCACATATACAACGTTTTTGATGGCATTCGGAGATGTAATCCTTAAAAATGGCGCCATTTTATAAAATAATTTTAAATGGGTCCATATGGTAAATAATACTTCATTTGAAAGTCCTTTTCAATGACATCAACGACATTAAAATATTACAACTGATTTATGAGTTTCTGCCCAAAAACCTCAAAACATTAATTGGCTTTTTTGGGTTAAAACTCATGAATCAGTAGTAATATTTTATTGTTGTGGATGCCGTTGGAAAGGACTTGGAACGAGCTTTCAAATGAGGTATTACTTGCATATGATCCAATTTAAAATTATTTTGCATAATGGCGGCTGGCCGCCATTTTTTATGATTACAGCATTCAATACCATCAAAAACTTTGTATGTGTGCCTTAGTTCGGTTTCCCATAATTTTATTAATTCCCGTTTTATGGTTCACATAATAGGTTGGGGGTGGGGGGTGCAACGGGCGTAGTACCCTTAGATACTACTTTTGTTTGATTAACCCGCTCAAAAGAATAAGATTTTTTATAATTCCAACATTTTTGAATAAAATTTTGATTGAGATGATTATTTTTTATTACGTTTTATTAAAATTGAATGGGTTCAATTTATATTTCGGTTTGTAAATGAATTTTAAGCTTTATGTTTACTAGCTCCTTTCTTAAGTTGGTTCCAACGCTAGCTCAAATTAATATAAAGAAACGATTTCTGTTATCATTGCCCAAAATTATGCTCATTTTGATTTATTTATTTATCTGGAGTTGACTTCTTTCTGCATTTAATATTCAATAATTGTGTAAGCTTGTATATTAATAATCTTTAGCAACAAAAGTAAATCAAACGTTATACTCATTTAATTAAATTCCAAATCTGAACGAAAATGCATCAATGCGTTGTTTACAAACATATAAAAATAAAATCTTTAACAGAATCAAACGGATTGTTTCTTGTTTAATTGTGATAATCAAATGTAAAGTTTCGAGAAACAAACACAAAAAGTTTTATTTATTAACAAAACAAAAGGTTCTTACTTATTTTCGTTGCAACTGATGATGTAATGCTGGCGTTTCTTTGATCGATGATAAGCCTCAGATAGGTTAGATGCTCTTGATATACTTTTGGGTAGTTGAATACACTTCTAATTTTCTTCCATCAGTTAATGATTATAGTAAATAATTGTTCGATATATTTACACTATTATTACTTCATTGTTCAGATTTAACTCAATGCCTCGCAACAAAATGCAATATTTACAAACGATTTCCTTTTACACAACAAATTATGTCATTATATTTATTGTTCACTATTTAAACACAATTGATTTTATTACTTTAACAAGGAAGGTAATTTTCTACTTCTTCCCTATCACCGTTAATTAATTCTTTTTTGTAATTTTAACAATTTATAGGGGAGCGTGACTATACAATGTCACTTAGACTGCCGCGTCAGTCGACCGACCAATATCAATTCTGATCGCTTATTTTGATGCGACCCTTTCTGCTTGCTTACTTCACGCGACTGTTTGTGATCGCTCACTGTAAGCGATGCCTTAAAACTGCCCATCATTATTATAACAGCGTCATTTCCTTCCACCACATTAATGCACTTGCAAATGCCGCGTATTTTAAATATCTAATCTCGTATAATTTAGCGCGAAATTTTGATTTTTCTAAAGCTTTCGTTACGGGGTGGGGGGCTTTAGGCGGGGTATGTAATTGAATGGGAATGACGGTCGTCGTCTGTTGAATTTCTTCACGATGCAAAACGGTTTCCTTCCAATTATTGTCGCACGATGAGAAGGTGCATTACCATGCAATAATCTCCAACTTCCTGGTTCTCAGTATTCAGGCCGAACACCACAAATAAAGCCTAGCTAACAGTTCAATATTTGAAGATAATACTCAGCATTAACGGTTGTACCACTTGGAACGAATTCTTTATGGATAATTCCCTTGCTATCGAAACACGATGTATGTATTGTTTTGGTTTTTGACTTTTCCAGACGCGATTTATTTGGTGACCGCCATTCAGCACTCTGATGCTTTGTTTATGGTTGATACCATGTTTCATCATCAGTTTTTCGGGCGTGTAATGATGTCTGTGCAATGTTCAATTACGTACATTGTTTGGTCATCATTCAGTTGATGTGGAATAAACCTTGGAATTCAATTTCCTTAGATCAAGTTTTTCATTTAAAATGCGATGAATTGTTTTCGGTATGTTAAGCTCCATTTCCATGAATCACACGGAAGATTTTTTGGAAACCTGGAAATCACACACTTTATTGTTGTTTTCAGATGAATGTTTATCGACATCATCATTTTCTCATTTTTAAAATAAAATTTAATATTCCATTTTCTCTTTTACGTTTTTAAAATAAAAATTTATATTGCGTATGTATTTCGACGTTCATCCAACTGTAACAGATTGGTTAAGGTGTACGATCTTTTACGTTTTCGTTTATTTAGTTGTAAATAAAAAGTTTTTAATTATTAATGAATTATAGTATGTGGTAGGTAACTTAATTTGCATTTTGGTGTAACTTAAGTTGCATATTTTCTTAGGGTTTATATTCCCATGTCTTTGAATTAATTTTCTGCACATATTTTTTCGCGACCTCTATATCACCTGATATCTAAGCGTCCTTTTGAGCATTACTTGTTGAACGTTGTTTTGATTAGGAAGCCATGCTTGGGTTTCCACCTAAATTTTGTGAAAAGTGCCATTGATTTAATGGTAAGGTACATTTAACTCGTATTATAATAAAATCTAAAACATTTGATTTTCAGGCACTTTTACTTTTATTACTTTTGGTATTTTCGATGCTTATGGTTACAATTTTGCATTTAATGCAGATCTAAATTTAGATCCCATTTTTTATTTGAACTTTCGATTATTGGATTATTCAAATTTCATGAAGATAAATTTATAAGAAATAAAATTCATCTTTGGTATGGTTTACAACGTACATCATTGTTATTTCGATATATTGCTAAATATTTGTGCAAAGATTACATCACCTTTGGTTTACATTTCCGTATTCGTTTAGATACCAGAGGTTATCAAAAAGTTGTGTACAAAAGTTTCGAACTGGTATTTATATCCTATTAATTTAGTAATTTAAGGTTATTACAACTAATTTTTTAAGATATGTTTTATATGATTCTAAATTTAAATGTTTAATAAACATAGTTTGTATATCTTTTATTTTGACATTTTGGTGAATTTTTTATTGTATCCTCGGTTTAGTTATTCCGATCATAATAAAAA
This sequence comes from Vesta saturnalis, assembly GCA_036346205.1. Lineage (NCBI taxonomy): Eukaryota > Metazoa > Arthropoda > Insecta > Coleoptera > Lampyridae > Vesta > Vesta saturnalis. The sequence continues at coordinate 7,666,118 of JARFJB010000799.1, forward strand.
AAAATAACTTGGCGTCCGAGATCATTTTTATAATTGTTACATTGCAGTTACTATATTGATGTTAAGTGGAAATAACTAAGCTGGAATTGTAATTAAGCAAAAAAAAAGTATGAACCTGGCCTGCTTTAATCTACCGACTGAGACTACGGCATTATCTTTTATTGAGTGTTTTGGATCCCTGGTTATTTTAACGTGTTTTGAGAACATTTACACCTATTTATTTATTATTAAATTATTTACACCAGGGCATTTAAACCAAACCACTTATTACAGAGGAGGTTACCACTACATAAATCAATCACCAGCCAATAAATGGCGTCAATGGTCTCATCTGTAGAAAGCGATTTTTTGTTTATTTTAGGACAGGGTGTATGTTACCTTATTAGATATTAAGCGGCACTAGGGGCGTTTACAAAATGTTCTGATACTAAGACTACATTACATCATTACAATAAAAATGTTCTCATTCATTCAATATTTGAACATCCACAAATCTTACATCTTAGTTTCTACAACAAATTAGTTCAGACGCGAACCACAAACTTTACAAACCAGATTTTTATTGTTATTGTGAATTGGCCGTACGATTGTTGTACATAAAGATTACACCATTAAAATAAGAATTGTTCTATTCGCTCAATTACATTAATATTTGAACATCGACCAATTTTCTTTCGAGGTTTCTGCAATGAATTAATTTAAACACGAATCACAAGCTCTGCAAACCGGTTTTTTATTGTTACTTGTTAAATTGGCCGAACGATTATTATACATAACAAACAAAATACACCCACGTACCACACAAAATTAAAACCACCGAACGTGGTCGACTGGGACGAACTAAAGAAAATTTCTAATATACCGGGTGTAAATCAAATAGAGGCCATAACGTTTGCACGGGTCGTTACATTTTGTTCAAATTTTGGTGGTTTATATTAGTGTCAGTTTGGGATTTTTTTTACATAAAAACAATATGACCGACTTCCGGTTTCACCGAAAATGACGTAAAAGCTGAAAATTTAGATGAAACTCCCTGTATATTTTTACGTATTTGGATTCTACGGCTTTATCTGCGAATTGTCAACTCAAACGCCATTTTAATTCTATTTTTTTAAATATTATTTTTCTTAAAAAATTAATTTTTTTGAAGTTTGTTAACGATTAAATTTAAAAATTACGGTTTCTTAACTAAAACTCACTTTTATCAATAGAAACATGTATGGGCCACCCTGTATATTAAATGGCTCTTTCAAGTACCAGTAAAACGATATGCATAATAATTTCCTTAGTTCCTAAATAAAACAGTATTATTAGTTTTCTAACTTTTATTAACACAAAATTGTCCTGATTCCGACTCTGTTAAAGTAATGTAAAAGATTTTTGCTTAATTAAAAAAAAATAAATACATATCTAATAATTTAGGTGAAAAGAGTACACAGGGATACAATATTTATTGGTTCAAAATGACCACCACCCTGTTCCAAACAGCATTGCACTCTTTTAATAAAATTTTGATGCACATTTGGAACATTGCTGGTGTAATGTTAGATACTTCTCTACCCCATATTTCAAATTATCCAGAGTTAACAAATTTAGCTGGAAAGAGTACAAGTGTGTTATTTATCTACCTATCACGTCTAAATCTTTCTTTTGTGATATTTAAATAAATGGGATAAATATTAGATTTTGAAATATTGACTTAACGTCATTATCGTTTATGGGAAGAGGGCCTTTTGAGCACATAATTAATTAAAGATAAAGTTAAATATTGTATGTTTGTGTACTCTTTTCACCTAAATTATTAGAATATGTATTTATTTTTTTATAAAGCAAGACTCTTTTACATTACTTTAACAGAGTCGGCTTCAGGGGCATGTTGTGTTAATAAAAATTAGGAAATTAAAAATTACTGCTTTATTTAGGAACTACGAAAATTACAATGCATATCGTTTTACTAGTACTTGAAAGAACTATTTAATATACAGGGTGGCTCATGTATGTTTCTATTGAGAAAATTGAGTTTCAGTTAAAAAACCGTAATTTTTAAATTTAATCGTTAACAAACTTAAAAAATAATAATTTTTTAAGAAAAATAATATTTAAAAAGATAAAATTAAAATGGCGTTTGAGTTGACAATTGAGATAAAGCCGTATAATCCAAATACGTCAAAATATACAGGGGGTTCCACCTAAATTTTCAGCTTTTGCATCATTTTCGGTGAAACCGGAAGTCGGTATTTGATATACACCCGGTATATACCCTCAGCGAGTAACACTTCTTTGCTTATGTGGTGAAAGTTATGAAAGTTTAATTAGTTCTGAGTGGCCTAAAGGTCCTTAATCGTCATAATTCATTACAATTTGCTTGTTTTTGAAGATCTCTAAACTTTCATAACAATCAAGTTCGTGCTTATTATTATATTTGATTAAGGATACCTTATCTACTACATGATTTTTAACAATGATAATTCTGTAGGACTACGGCAGACTTATCCCAACGTTTGTATTTATATGAGCTAAATGTTGTTTAACGCGAATTTTGATAGGTCGTTTAGTTTGCCCCACATACAGTGTATCCCAAACGTTTAAACTTTCAATTATCTCAGTTATTTGTAAAGTGACATAGATGAAAATTGGGGCGTTTATATTAGCATTCATACTCTATCCAACAAAAATATTTTTAGTGATGCAGTGTTGCCGCTTCTACTAAAAATTAAAAGCAACTTTAATAATTCAAACGGAACACTGTATATTATTCAATTTTTTAATGCCCGGAATAAATCTAAATACATCTTATGTATGAAGTCCTATGCTTATCTTCAACCAACTACGAAATAATTGACAGACCGCTTTGACACTTTTGGCAGGCTGTAAAATCTAAACCTTAAGAGGTCAAGAAAAACGGTTTGAACATTCCCATCCTAGTTTTTCGTAAGCTATTGATTAACAAATACAAAAACATATCTTCTAATACGGAATTTTGAAAAAAAAAAATGTTTGTATTTGTCAATCGATAGCTTATGAAAAATAGGATTATCAAACCGTTTTTGATCTTAAGGTTTAATGTTTCGTCTGCAAAGTCAAAATGGTCTTCAATTATTTCGTATAGTGAAGGATAGACTTCATACTAAGTATTTAGATTTATTCCGGATAAATAATTGTAATATATGTTCCGTTTGAATGATCAATTGCTTAATTAGAGAACTCATCACTGAAGTATTTTTGTTGGATAAATATTAATATAAACACCTCAATTTTCACCTACAAATAACAGAGATAACTGAGTGTTTCCAAACTTTTGGAAAAGATTTTAGATAGACCTTATGTATAAGCAGGATAGTTTGGTAATTTTAAATTGTGAACAAATGTATGTGGGGCAAACTAAACGACCTATCAAACTTCGCTTTAAAGAACATTTAGCTCGTATAAAATATAAACGTTGCGCCAAGTCTTCCGTAACCTTACATATGTTTGATAAAAATCATGTAATAGATAAGGTATCCTTAATCAAACATGTTAGTAATAAGCAGGAACTTGATTGTTATAAAAGTTTAGAGATCTTCAAAAACAAACCAATTCTAATGATTACTGACGATCAAGGACCTTTAGGCTACTCAGAACTCATTAAACTTTCATAACTTTCACTTTCACCAGATAATCAACGAAGCTTTACTCGCTGATGGTATATACAGGGTGAGTCATTAGTGCGCCGTCGGAAGATCCTGGCTTTATTATTAAAAATAAAAAAAATGTTATAGCGCCGATCTATATCAGACTTAGATGTGCATCGAATAAAAATAGTTTCATCCCTACAGGGCATTCCATAATTGCAGGACCGGACTCAGCTTTGTTTTGTTAAATGGAACCCTATATTTATTTAATTTTATTATTATTTGTCTTGTTGAATGCTAAAAAACGGTACTTCGTTTTTAAATTTATTTGGTGGCGTTTCCAAGTTAGAGCATTTTTTCTTTAAAAAAGTGAAAATTTATACCTTTGCTTAAATTGTTCTGAAGACTTTAATATATCTTTTGACCTTCATACTTCCTGATTATACTATACTGGGTGTTTACAAAATATGGTCAATTTTTGCAAATTTGAAATGACCATAACTTTTGTTTTTTAAATAGAACACCCTGTATTTTATCATATCATCGTGTTCTGTTTTTAATTCTCTTACTTTTTTATTAAGCATGTAATATACCTAACGTTACGCGTTCTCGAAATATTTAAGATTTGTTGCAAAATTAATGACAATTGTGACAAACTGGACGGTCTAACAAAAGTAATAAATCAAACAAAAGAATTTGTATTTGAAAAATCATAAATTATTGAGAAAATTATAATAAGTTATAAGCTGGCCATCCTCTCCCAATCCATTTATTGGGAAACGTTCTGTCTAGATGTTCTCTAACAATGCGACTATAGTGGGGAGGCGCAGCATCCTGCTGAAGCCACATCCTTTGACGTATGTCTAACGGCAATTCTTCAAGGAGCGGAGGTAACTCATTTTGAAGAAATTCAAGATAGGTTTGACCAATAATGTTTCTTTCAAAAAAGTAAGGTCTAATTATATGGTTCCCTACTATCCCGCCCCACACATTCAAAGGCCAGCGATGCTCATGATCTATTCTTCTAATAGCGCGGGGGTTTGTATTGTCATAATCATGGAAATTATGGCTGTTCACAAAACCGTTTTTGTGAAAGGTTGCTTCGTCGGTCATCAAAATGTGTTTAAAGAAATCATTGTCCTGTCCTAATCGTTCCAGTGCCCACTGTGAGAATTCCAAGCGTCTTTGAAAATCATTTGCATTCAGCTCTTGGACTAGTTGAAAATGGTATGGATGAAATTTATTTTTTCGAATAATCTTGGAAACACTAGTTTGACTAATACCTAAATCAGCACTGAGGTTTCTTGTGCTAACGTTTGGATTTTCCACTACACTGGTTAGTACCACAAATACGTTTTCTTCGTTTATAACCCTTTTTTCTCGTTCTTTTCTTTCGTAATGTACATGTCCTGTTCTTTCAAATCTTTCTTTGAGTTTTTCATCAGGATGCCTGCGCTCAGGAAATCGTTGTTGATAAATTCTGGAAGCAAGAAATGAATTTCTTTCACCTTCGCCCAAAGCGTAAACCATGTCAATACATTCATCTTGTGAAAATTTCATTTTTCACACTAAACTGAGGTACTAGTGAATGACGTTTAAGCCAAACGTCAGGCCTACTGGATGCCCTTTTTACACTTATTGCCATATTATAAAATTATGATTTTAAAAACTCAAATAAGAAGTAAACCTTTGTCCATTAGTGTTTATTGGACCATATTGTCAACAAGACATTTACGATTCGTAAATATCCAAAGCAAAAGTCATGATTATTTTATTAATTTTGCAACAAATCTTAAATATTTCGAGAACGCGTAAACGTTAGGTATATTACATGCTCAATAAAAAAGTAAGAGAATTAAAAACAGAACACGGTGACATGATAAAATACAGGGTGTTCCATTTAAAAAACAAAAGTTATGGTCATTTCAATTTTTCAAAAATTGACAATATTTTGTAAACACCCAGTATAGTATAATCAGGAAGTATGAAGGTCAAAAGATAGAGCAAGGTCTTGTTTACCCGTCTGCTAAACCTTACAGTTCTACTGTTAATATTAAAGTCTTCAGAACAATTTAAGTAAAGGTATAAATTTTCACTTTTTTAAAGAAAAAATGCTCTAACTTGGCAACGTCACAAAATAAATTTAAAAGCGAAGTACCGTTTTTTAGCATTCAACAAGACAAATAAATAATAATAAAATTAAATAAATATAGGGTTCCATTTAACAAAACAAAGCTGAGTCCGGTCCTGCAATTATGGAACACCTTATAGGGATGAAACTAGTTTTATTCGATGCACATCTAAGTCTGATATAGATCGGCACTATAACATTTTTGAATTTTTAATAATAAAGCCAGGATCTTCCGACGGCGCACTAATGACTCACCCTGTATATTAGAAATTTTCTTTAGTTCGCCCCAGTCGACCGCTGATGATAGCTTAGCTATTGAAACGCGTTCGGTGTTTTCTAATTATTTTTATTTAATTTTGTGTAGTATGTGGGTGTATTTTGTTTGTTTCAGATCTCGCCAGTTCCAGAGTTCCAGATTTTTCGTACATAAAGATAGTACAAGGTTACACCATTAAAATAAGAACTGTTGTAATTCATTCAATTACATTAATATTTGAACATCTACAAACCTTATCTCATGGTTTTCTGCAATGAACTAGTTTAGACACGAACCACATACTCTACGAACCAGATTTTTATTGTTACGTGTAAATTGGCCGAGCGATTGCTATACATAAAGATAGTTAAAGCCAAGATGCAAACATTTTACGACAAATAACTGAAGTGAGAATAGAAATTGTAAAAAAACCAAAATTGCTTTGATGTTCGAATTTCATTATTGTAATGTATAATTTCTTGATTATATTTAAAATTTTTATTGTTGTATAATTTTTTGAGCAAAGTACAAACCCGATACTAATCTAACATTATCACAAAAGAAGGTAAATTAATTTTCTACATTTTCAGAATACCATTATGGGCAGGAGTTTTAATAACAATAGTAGACACATTCACCTTTTTATTTTTGGATAAATATGGTTTACGAAAACTCGAACTATTTTTCGGTTTTTTAATAACCGTCATGGCTGTAACGTTTGGTTACGAATTTTTTGTATCAAAACCAGATGGAGTAATGATATTGAAGGGTATGTTCTTTCCATGGTGTAGTGACTGTGATTCTTCGGCACTCCTGCAAGCTGTTGGAATTGTCGGTATGAATGGCTGTATATACGTTAACGTAATTAATAATTTTTCTTCAATTTCAGGTGCTATTATTATGCCTCATAATTTATATTTACATTCAGCTTTAGTCAAATCGAGAGATATAGATAGAAAAGATTCAGCGAAAGTCAGTGATGCAAATTTATATTTTTTTATAGAAGCTGCGATTGCGTTGTTTGTTAGTTTTGTTATAAACGTATTTGTTGTTGCTGTTTTTGCATATGGATTGTTTCATGTTACAAATAATGAGCTTGTAAGTTATAAATTTTATTAGTTATAGACATTACAACGTTTTTGTTTAGAGACAGAGCTGCGATCATTATCCTCAGTTGAATATGTCATCTGTGTTTCCTGTAAGTAATTCTGCGTTACAAATCATAATTTATATAATCTAATTCAACCTTTGTAAAAAAAATACAAATTCAAATATAGCCGAAATTTTTTTTTAGGCTAATGATGAATATGTTGAAGCTGATTTGTACAAAGGAGGAATATTTTTAGGATGTACCTTTGGTATTACCGCCATGTATATTTGGGCTGTAGGTATTCTGGCAGCTGGTCAAAGTTCTACAATGACAGGTTTAAGAATTGTTTGAGATTGTACAATTACAACAAAATTTTAATTATAGGTACTTATGCTGGTCAATTTGCAATGGAAGGATTTTTGAATTTGCAATGGGCACGTTGGAAACGAGTACTTCTAACTCGAAGTATCGCAATTGTCCCTACTTTTTGTCTCGCTTTTTACACTAGCATTGATGATTTAACAGGAATGAATGATATTCTAAATGCAGTTATGAGTTTACAATTACCCTTTGCACTATTTCCAACAATTGCTTTTACAAGCAATTCATCAATAATGGGTGAATTTGTAAACGGAACGTAAGTGAAATTATCAATTGTAAGTATTGTATGCGATCGGATGTTTTTAGAGCGAATACCATACTTGCAATGACACTAAGTGCTGTTGTTATTATCATCAATACGTACTTTATTGTATCTACAGTTGGTGCATTACACTTAGGATGGTTTGCACTTTTGGTAGTAATTATTGTGGGGATTTTATATCTCTTATTCTGTTTATACCTAGCCACTCACATGGCCATATCGATTGGTATGACAAGTTTAATGAGGTATCAATTAGTGTATAAATACATTTACGGACCTGCAACTGATGGCCAACTAACCACTGATCCAATTACATATTCAAGGTACGTTGTATTTTTATGTCACAAATGGTGCTTTGGGACTCCAGGCTGCACATTCGTAAAAGTGATTTAATGCTTGTATTATTTATATTAAATATATGCACATACACACACTTGAATTGTTATTTTGTGGAAAAATGTGCTTATTGTGGGATTGTACCGGGTGTATGGTTAAGCCCGTCTACCAGATGTATCTCGGGCACTATCAGTGTTAGGACTCTGAATTTTTTTTTTTTTGCTTCAACAAAAGTAAACTTGAAAAGTTTATTAAAAATATTTTCAAGCGACTAAAATGGCCGCCAGATGGCGGTAACCAATTAATAAAAATTGATTTTCAGCTGAAATGGCCACAATTATGTAGGTTTAAGACACCGCCAACTTGATTCTCGCATAAATTAAAAATGCTTTTGTTTGAAACTTTTTCTTCTGATTACTATAACAATGGTATGGGATAACATTGACGAATGTCAGAGAAAACTGCCTACTTTCATTTGGCTGAACCGATTTCAACAAATTTGATCTGGATCGAAAGTGTTTCTGTACCTCTATAAAGTGACAGCTAAAAATTTTATTTTAGTTCATTTCTTTGAAAATAGGTGGCGTTTTATGACGGCCACACAAACTTTCAATTTTTCTCTGATATTTTCTTGTTAGTGAGCCACTTTGGAAGTGTATTCAATGAGGAATATAACATCAAAACCTAGAGGTTTCTACCTCTTTTCGTACTGAAATTAAAGCAATCAATGCAAAAAAAATCAGACATCCTGTCAGAATTTCCACTTAAAAATGTATTAGGATCTCTTATCTCATAATGTCATAGTGTAAATGAAACAAATAGAGCATCCGTATTGAACTGAGTAGCTCTTTTTATTGTGAAGTTATAGCAAATCAGCATTATTTTGAACATACTAAGTTAAAAAGACTAAATAAGTGAACGAATAAATGGAAAGGAACGGAGTTAGGGTTCTGAGGGGAAAAATACTACCCCAGCAATATGCACATGGTGTGCATATACGCAGTGACCATGCCGCTACATGTGTATGAGGAAAACCTCATACAAGGTAGACGGTAACTGGAATCGAACCCATTACCTCCCAAATGCTAAGCAGGTTGTGTCACCACTATGCTACCAGCTCGGTTAACATTAATGTTCGAATCCCTCTCATATGTTAGTGCTTGGTTTCTGCTTGTGTGATTCAATAAATTTTTTGGCAAAACCAAACGCCTTATCGAACTTCACACCTGGCTGAAGACTCAAAGGCCCAAACTGGGTATATTGGTTAATATTTTGTTTGTGCTCATTAGTGCTTCAATAATCTTTTTGGCCAAAGTAAAGGGTTCCGAACCATTTTGAACTGTTCTGCCAACTTCACACTTTGTTAAAAGCGTAAGTGTTGAGAGTTTGTTTATCGGTTAGTGCTTCATTTGTGCTCATTAATGTTTCAATAATTTTTTGACAAGACCAAACGTTTTCGAAATAGAATTATTTCTATCATCTAATCTTGTTGAAGGGACAAACGTCAAACAGGGTTAGTGCTTCGTTTGAGGTTGTTAGTGCTTCAATACATTTTTTCGCAAAACCAAAAGCTTTTGAAATAGAACCATTTTAAGGTGTTCTACCAACTTCACACTTTGTTGAAGGCACAAATTTTGTAAATTTGTTTATCGGTTAGTGCTTCGTTGGTGCTCATTAGTGTTTCAATAAATTTTTTGACAAAACCAAACATTTTTGAAATAGAATTATTTTGAGGTGTTCTACCAACATCTGATCTTGTTGAAGGGACAAACGTCAAAACTGGGTTTATTGGTTAGTGCTTCGTTTGAGCTCGTTAGTACTTCAATACATTTTTTTCGCAAAATCAAAAGCTTTTGAAATAGAACCATTTCGAGGTGTTCTGCCAACTTCACACTTTGTTATGGGTTTCATTTCCACACTAGCTTGGCTTATTGAATTTTCTGCTAGTGCGACGTATGTTCCTGTGTTCTCAATTAAGTGGTCTACTGCTCTCTGCTATGTATGCTTTGCCGCATTCGCATGGTAGGTTGTATACGTACTTCTTGGAATGCTGATCTTCATTGTGTGGTTTGGTTTTGGTTAGCATTCCTCTGAGCATTCTGGTCGATTTGACAAAATACGAAGGATATGCAGCAAATACAAGATACGCACTGCCTTCAAATCGACCAGAACGCCCAGGGGAATACTATCCAAAAGTCAAACCATGTAATGAACATCAGAATTCCAAGAATAGTATAAACAACCTACCATGCGAATGCTGCAGAGCATATATAGGAGAGAGCAAGTAGACCACTCAAAAGTGAGAACATAGGAACATAAGAACAACGTCCGCAAGGGCGAAACAGAAAAATCAAGAATCACCGAATATGCCTGGGACGAAGACCACCGCATCCAATGGGATAACATACAGATAGTGGCAAAGGACGAGAATACAACTTGCTTGAAACTCAAAGAAGCCACATACATCGCACTAGCAGAAAATCCAATAAGCCAAGCTAGTATGGAAACGAAACCCATATGGATTCCAATAATGCGCGAAGGGTTTAAGTGCAATACACATGCGCAGTAAATTACTGCGCAACCACGAAACATGTTAATATATGTGTTATATATATATATATATATATATATATATATATATATATATATATATATATAGGATTACTCAGTGGCTCAGCGGTAAAGGTGTCGGAGTAGTAAGTGAAAGGTACCAAGTTGAATCTGAGAGTAATCAAGTGCGTAAGCAGTCCTTCTCAGGACTAAGCCTGATGACGGAAGCAGAGTCCGCTTCCAAAACGTCGCGCTCAAAAAGCAAAAACTATGGAAATAGGCCTATCAACTCAACAAATAACATCAGTTTGGTTTATTACTCCCTGAAAAATATATTTTATTAAAGTTTGTTTAAGCGTAAACAAAGCACTAACTGATAAACCCACTTTTGACGTTTGTGCTTTCCACAAGGTGTGAAATTACCAGAACACCTCAAAATGTTTATATTTCCAAAGTCTTTGGTTTTGCCTAAACATTTATCAAATCACTAAGAAGTACAAACGAGACTAGCCGATAAACCTACTTTCGACGTTTGTGCCTTCAATAAGGTGTGCAGTCTTTGGTTGTACCTAAAAATCTATCGAAGCACTAAGGAGTACAAACGAGGCACTAACCAATGAACCTAATTTCGACATTTGTGTATTCAACAAGTTGTGAAGCTGGTAGAGCACCTCAAAGTGTTTTGTTTCGAAATCTTTGGTTTTAACAAAAAATGCATTAAAGCTCCAACAAGCACAAATGAAGTACTAAAATATGCAAGCAAGTTGGCCATGAATGCACTTTATGTTCTGCTGACTTCTCGGACACGCATCAAATCAGTCTCTGCATAGTAGACATTACTGTAGCCTCAATTTCAACAGGAATGCTACCAGTAGCATTCTGAATCCTGTTTATCATATCTTCTCGAGTACTTGTTGGTATTTTGAATACAATATCTTTTATTCTGCCCCAGAAGTGAAAATCTAGGACAGTCAAGTGAGAGGATCTAGGTGATCATGGGAGTAAACTTCATCTCCCAATCCATTTATCCCTATAAGTTGCATCCAAAAACGTCCTAACACTTTTAGAATAATGAGCCGTACAACCATCGTGCTGAAACCACATTTCTCTGCAAAAAATGTAAGTACCTTTCTCTAGTGAGATTTCCCTCAAAAATACTGCACCAAACATGAACATTCTTCCGACCTTGGTTTTGGACTTCCCATGTCCAATACCTAGTAATACATATTTTGGAGATTTAACTCCTCCATTGCTGCTAAATGTCTATTGCACCAATGACATGAAATTTGAATTCTCTTGAGTCATACGTACACAGATGTCTTACAACTTGCCAGTGGCTTAACATCAGCATCCAGGGCAGTGGTTCAATATCCGATGATAATCAGATTCTCTCAAAGATTGATGAAGTGGTAGGTGACATGAGGCGAAACTTATGCTCTCTTAACATCTTCAGCATACTGTATGTACCTATATTCATGTTTCTGTATAGCTCTTATATATTAACAAGGTCAAGTTCAATAGCAGCAAAACACTTAACATTTGCTTCATTCCGTGGCCTGCAAAGGCGTCCAAGTATTCTTGGCGCTTGAACGTTTCCAGTATCGCGCAGACGATTTATCATATGACCAAAAACACTCCTAAAATAATAATGTTTGAGAATATCGCAAAGCGTACCCTAGATGCAGCAACATTATTTTTAAATCGTTGAAAATACACATGTAATATATCGAATGCTCCTGTATTTGAGTGTAACATTTTGAAATAAAGTACAAGATTAAAACAGCAGCAACCAGATGACAGCAAGATGACAGATATCATAATTGAGACACTGCTGACTATCTGGGAGGATATAATCATCCTCATTTTAAGGAATATTCTAATGGAATATCTGATTTTTTTGCGTTTACTGCTATAACTTCAGAATGAAAAGAGCTAGAAACCTCTAGTTTTCATTCTTTATTGAATACACTAAGGTCTTATGCTTCTGTTTAAAATATCATAGAGAAATTGCAAAGTTTGTGTGGTTGTAATGCAACGCCACCTATCTTCAAAACAATGAAACTAAAATAAAATTTGTATCTATAACTTTATAGAGACATACAAACACTTTGGTCCAGATCAAATTCATTAAAATCGGTTCAGACAAATGAAATTTCAGTTTTCTTTGGCATTCTTCAATGTTGTCCCACTCTACTCTATGGTAACAAGAAGAAAAGTTTCAAACAAAAGTATTTCTAATTTATGTGAGGATCATGTTGGTGGTATTTTAAACCTACATCATTATCTCCATTTCAGCTGAAAATCACTTTTTCTTAATTGATGTCCTGATTGCGCCATCTTGCGGCTATTTTAGGTACTTGAAAATACTTTCAATAAACTTTTCAAGTTACTTTTGTTGAAGCAAAAATTTCAGGCCTGTAACACTGATTGTTCCCTATACATAATTTTACGAACAAGAGGGAGTTCCAATTGCTTGAATTGAGGCACGGCTGTTAAAATTGTTGAATTTTCTTTCAGCTGGAGTTTGTTGCAGCGATAACATTTAAAACGCATTGTGGACGTTTTGTGTATGTAATTTGTGGTTATTCTTTATTCGATCTCTTTGCTTTTCCTTTCTAAATACACATTCAGATTTTCTATGATTTTTTACAGTCTTAAATCTGGCGATCTTAAAAATCTAACTGCTGATATTTATGCTACTACTAACTAATACTAATGATGCATTCTGCATGTAAGTTTAATTTTCACAATTATTTTGTTTGTTTTCGATTATTGTTTTATTTAAAATATTTTATAGGGAATCCGTTTTTGCAATAAACAATGGTTACATGACAAATAGTTCAGAACGATATCAGAGAAATGAGGTATTTTAATATATTTATATTTACTTCATTACATTCATGTGTAAAAAGTAATCGAATTGTACATGATGTATATATTACAATTATAAATAAATATTTAATTTATTTTATGGTTAATAATATTAAGATTAATAATATCTATACGTTACACTTGTAATATGGACAACAAAGATCTAAAACGCATTTTGGTAATTCATTCAAATTTTGTTATTAAGCACTCCCTATAGCTAAAATTTCTATTGTAACAAGTTAGCCGTGAACAAATGACAGATAGTTATTATTCAGTAATAATTAGTAGCTTGTCATTTAACAAACTTCTTTGAGATTGCGTAGTGTTTTTTTTTTGTAAACACTTAAATACTGTTTGAAATGAACTTTCCTGTTGAGGAATCAACAGCCATGATGTGGGTACTGGGAGAATGTATGAAAAATTGTTTATTAGCACAAAGAATTTACAAAGAGAGATATCCCGCACGAAGACAACCCGAGAAAATAACGTTGGAAATATCTCAATATGAATACATTATCGGTGTTAACAGAACAGAATTAATAAATTATCGATACTATTAGCTAGAGAACCAGTCTTCGCTCCGGAGCTTTGTATGATTACTCGAAAAGGACAACCACCTCTGAACCGTGCGTGAGGATCACTCCCCACAGGTCCATCGCAGTTCCATCGCTGCCACCTTGCGGATGACAGATAGTGCCTTCTCTATATCGAGACCTCCGAGGTGGCGGTAACTGACTCCTGTCCGGGTTGAAGAAGACGTCGCCGTCGGCGGTGTCCGCTTCGGTCGGTGTTGTATTCCTCCTTCATCCGTTGTGGAGGCCGAGATAACTTCGGGCAGCCCCTGTATTTAGCGGGGTGGTCTCCACCGCAGTTAACACACTTAGCCCGGCCTGTACGGGGTTTCGTGCATTCACTGGAGTGGTGATCTCCGGCGCACTTTAGACAGGGCGCTGCCTCCCGCAGCAACGGTGTGCGTGACGGAAACCTTGATACCGGTGACACTGCCCGATGTCGGATTTCCGCCGCAAATCCTCTATACAGTCACGCGCTCCACCTCCTGGATGTTCTTGTTGTCTTCCTCGATCGGCAAGTCTACCATCACGAGGGAGATCGGGCGTCCTCGCTGCTTCATCCTGTAAACATTTTTAGCTCTGAGCTAACGTCAACCTCGGTTAGTTCTACGGACACGCCACGTATCACTACCTTAGTCAATCGCTCGCTTTTTGCCTGATATGTGTGGTACAGAGTACCACACTTATCCATATACCTCATCAGCCTGTCTCTGTCCTGGAGTGAAGCACGCTGAATCCGTATACCCTCGCTGAAGGCCTTGGCTCTCGTGAAGGCGATCCGTTGTTGGTCCATTTCCCAGTTCTCCTACCGCAGGATTACTGGATGCACTTTCTCTCTGGTGTCCTCTTGTGTCGTCTGCTCCATCACTGCAGGGCTGTCGGTGAAGGGTTCCAGGACCTGGAATCCGTTGTCCGTGGGCGACGGCGTAGGTGGGCGAACCTTCGGGGCCTTCTTCGGCTTCTGCTTCTGTAACACGAAATCATCGGGGATGGTAGATCCGGGACGGGTCTCTTCTTGGATGTTGTCGGTTGCGGCGGAGGTGGACGGCGTGTCTTCCGTTCGGTGCTCCACTTCTAGGGTAGCGGTCTCGTCTTCTTTTGTCGTCTCCTCTTCTGTGCGGTGGCGCGTCGCTGCTCGCTCTGTCGAACCGTAGATCGAGCAGCGACGGTATCGCTGGCGGTATCGAGAACTTCGGGACGTCGTCGGTGACAGCTCTCCCTGAGCTTGCCCGTTCCTCTAGGAACTGCTGGTAGCAGCACCTGTTGTAACCAGGCCCAAGCATCGTGAAAACGACGTTATCTTTTTTTGAATTAGACTAACTAGTCTTTTATTTATAAATTGACCTTTTCAGATAGAGATCGCAACCTCGGTGTGTAAAATTAGTGATAAGTGACAAATTAATATCAATTATTTTATTATTAAACTGTATTACAAGAAAAATATTACGTAATTTGATACTGTTTTCAAATATTAGCATTAACAATAAATAAAAACAATGTATATTCACATTAATTGAACGTAAAGTGCAGGTCTTGGAAACGGCACAAAAACACTATCAATTTTCTGCCATAAATCGGTTATTTGTTAACCGATTCTAAAAAATAAAATGTCATTTTGTTTGAAATAAAATGCTTAATATTTTAGCACATAACAAACATTTTGATAAAACGAATACTTATGGAGATATAAAGGATTGAAGAATAACTATGGGCGCCATTTTGTAATTTTTGGACGTGTTACCTAGTCTTAATTTTTTGCTAATGTTAGGACTTTATTACAAAGACTCTTCCCAAATATTGATGTGATTCATTAACCTAATCTTGAGATATAATTTTTTTATAAAAAAACAAAATGGCGGACAGGAGGAGAACGAAGGAGAAATTGTCATTTTTCCTAACGTTATTTTTTGTTTATTTTTATAAGTAGAATCCGAAAATATATAGCTAGCCCACCATTTTAGGTACACCCTGTATAATGATCTTCTAATGTATAGTGGTATTCAGGCTGACAGTTCAGTGTGATCAGGTAAAGCTAATGTATTTCAAATGGCAGGACGGCGCGCTGTGGTGCCGCTTCTTTTAGCACTGTCGGCCTTTCCTAAAAGATATACTTGTACGAGCAACCAAATATTATTGTACATATAATTTATTTTTAAGATTTTGTAAAAAACTCCTCATGATACATTATTGCCACCCTATATTCAAGCAATTTTTTATGAAAAAACCATTTAACATTAATGCCTTATGGGTTGACAATATTAGTCACACAACATTTGTTTTTAGTAAATGTTTAGCTTAGTTTTTATTTACCTAATTGTTTGTGAAAACTGATTTTCGCATTTCGTTTTAGGGAAATCTTGGTGGAGAATATCAATAGTTAGTTTTTAAAAGGAATTCAATCTATAGTTATTACTTAATTACTTTTGTATATTTCTCAAATTGGAAAGTCGACGTAAGTTATTTTTGTTAAATAAAGTGTGTATAAGTACATTGTTTATTTATTTACCTTATCTTTTTAATAATATTAACTGATTTATTGTTGTTATTTATAATTTATACCTTGTATGGGTACTTGACACTTTGTTAGTTGCTCCATGATTTTAACACAACTAGTCGTTACAGTGTATTTCATATATTGATGCTAAATATTGTTGAATTTTCTTTAACAATGGTAATAAGCTACACTAAACATAAAATAGTTACGGTATTGAAAAATGCCAATTCATCTCCTCGTCCTCACTGGTGACGTTGGTTAGATAATTTAGACAACTGTTGAGCCATTTCTTACATGCCATCTTCTGACACATGTCACACTTTATTGTTGCTGCCCTATTCTTTTTTCAATTGCTTAAGTAACACTTCCCTCCTTTTTTCCCCAAGGTTCTTAATTCTGATTCTGTATTTTGCCATCCTGACAGATTGCCTACCTCCGACCTTATCCTAAAATATGATGTTCTGAGTGAAAGTGCAAGTCTTAGAAAAACACCTCGTCTCATCTTAAGATGTTTAAGATATAAGCTGTTATAAATTATATTTGTACTGAAACCCGATATATTGAGCGACTGGAAAAACACAGCTAGAGGCCACCTTCGGTCTTCCCTTGTACTAGTTACCACACATCTGGTCTATACCACCTTTAGTAGAATTATAGAATAGAACGGTATCTGGCTTTTGACTCTCTAATTCACAATGTCGCCTATAAGCATGGTGTACAATACAATTACCGCTTTATATTATTTTTTAACCAAAGGCACCTCATCTTGAAAGGCAAAAGTTCGAGTGGTATCTCTGCTTTATTTTTCCTCATTGACAAAACTAATGTAGTTCTACATTGTAATAGTTCTTTGGCTAGTGATAATTGGTATTATCTTCGCAAGGAGTGTTTACCGCTACGTCGTGACATACAATCGTATGGTGTAATATGAAAACGAGTCACAATTATGTTCGTTATAAATAAATTCTGATTAGACAATATATCCGAGATGGCAGTATTTAAAGCTGCAGAATTCCTAAATACAATTATTTATTGTGATTTATTTTTCAAAATTAGAACTGATTTAAAGTGTATAATAAGTAATTAAAAGAAGTAAATGTAGCAAATGAGGAAAAAGTCCAAGGATAAATAAACATATGGAGGTTATGTAGTATGAGTCAAATTAGGATTACGTTTATATGCAGATAAAACATAATGATTTCGCAATTATAGGTTTACTCTTTCTACTACATTTGCTTATTCAATACCGTATATCTATTTCGTCAAATGCACTACAAATGTTCACCATCCGTACTCAATTCAGTGGTGTATATGAGAAGATAGCTAAATTCATAAATTAATGACATGCGGTAAACACTCCTGGCGAGAATAATATATACACGCTATTCAACCACCTGCCGTTGTCCGTCATAGCTTAAAACTTACTAAATCATTGACGTGAATCAGCGTTGTCAAATATATGTGTAGAGGAGACCGGGGGAATACCGTGCGCTTAAACAAGATGACTGGTAACTTATTAAATATTCTCATTTATTACCCAAAAAAGTGCCAACACAATACAGGAACTATTGCAACATTTAAAATCAGTCATTTTTTTGTAATACTCATTAACAAATAAAAAACAAAAATCATCGCTTGCGCGGCATTACCGGGGCATTTGAGTAATACCGCGCATGCTCTGGGGGAATTGCACGTAGTAAAGTAAAATGTTCCAATGCATTTATTGTCCACAAAATATAGGTAATTAAAAAATAATCAATAATCACAAAAAAAATCAATTGTTAGGAACAGTAGTCACACAGGTAAGATTTCCCTTTTTCTTTTCCACTACAAGCGGCATGTGACCACTTGCAGCATGAATTGCAACGATACCAGACCTCTTTGTTCCTTCCGAACTCTCCGCAGGCTAAACAGATGTCGTCTTCATGGGTTGGGGTAAGATCAACTTCGTCTAAGTCATCATCATCACAAATCTCGCTTTCGGAATAACTCTCATGTTCATTGTCGCCCTCTTTAAATTTAATATTTCGAATGTGTTTTGGATTTTTGATGATCTTTTTTCCTTTCAAAACTTTTCTTTTTTTCACTACATTTACTTCTTTTTTCTTCCGTTTCTGTTTTCTCTTTTCTTCCATAGCTTCCAGTTCAGATTTAAGTGGAGTAGCTGTCAAAATCTTCTAATGTTGTTTAGTTTAGTTTTGAAGCTGGATAATGGTGCTAACTTTTGCATCATAGACCTTAGTGAAGCGCATTTTATATTTGATGGTCCAGTTTGAGGTTCAGCTCGTATATCTCACAATATTCTTTGCAATGTTGTTCTTTGTAGGTGTTTTATGTTCGAACTCCAACGATTCTGTACGTGTAAATTTTTGTTTTTATCTTGGAACGACTCTTCCATAGAAATTGGCATCTCTACGGTATTTTCAGTTTCATCAAGTTGAGTAAAATCATCATCAGTAAATTTTTCCGGGGCCAACGGCCAAATTACTGCTTCGAATCCAGATCCCCTTTTCTATAGTAGCGGCTCTCATATATGCTTTATTAAAAATTGAAGCCAAATCCTAATGCGTGATTTTTGGTGCACATGAATCCGTAAATATAAATCACATTCTTTGTTCAAAGCATTTTTAATGGTCCGAAAACATCAGATCGAGTGGCTGCAACATATGTGATGTATGCGGCGGAAGTGATACCATTATTATACCATTACTTCTACAAAAATTATATCCATCTAGAGATATTTGATGTATTGTCCAGTATAAGTAAAACAGGATCATCTAGTGATGGTTTTACACATTTGCAGTGGTGCAGCCATTCGTTGAACAAAGTTTCGTTGATCCATCCGTTTTTCGAACATTTGTAGATTGCCCCAGGAGGACCGTCTTTTTCTAAATGAGGGGACACGTAGTCACAAACTGCACTAACGGCACAAACTACTGTAACGTTATTTCCCCTCACATGAAATAACTGAACCCACATGCTTCTGACCTTTCGGTGCTAAAGTCTTTGAAGGCTTTTGAACGGTTGAAATACCCGTTTCGTCTACGTTATAAATACGATTTTCTGAAAACTTATATTTCTCAATGACTCTGGAAATATTTTCAAAGAATTTTGTCACCGCGGCCTTATTGAATGCTTCTACCCTATTTAAACTAGTGCCTTGTTTTCTAAAAATTCGATGTTCGATGTAAAACAGTTCTCCCAGTCTTCACCTACCGGAATCGATGTTTGATTTTATTCTGCTCAGCAAAATCATAAACTAGGCGGTGAAGTTCCAGAGGTGGAATTCTTGAAATACATTGGCCAGTTTGATAACATGTTGAGTCAATGCTCTCCCCTGATCCTCAGTGAATGTAGCTTTCCGACCCAACTTACTTTTATTATAGTTTTTTCCTTGAATTCTGTCTCTCAGCGTAGATTCAGGAATGTCAAAGAATCTTCCTACTTCTCTTACATCCCTAGTGACTCTATGGCTTCAATGAGAGCTTTAAGTGTGCCTGCTGGCCATTTTCCTCTCTCTGAGGTCCATCGGTATGTTCTGGTCATTATGAACTAAAAAGATACCTACAGCTACTAAAAAAGTAAACAAACTAATCATACATGGGGTAATACCGCGCAGCGTGGCATTACCCCATTGTTTATGCGCGGTATTCCCCAGAACAACATCTTCCAATCTAAAAATTTACATCATGAAAAGTACTTACATTTTATTGGTGATCACTCGGGGTAATACTTACTTACACACTAGCAGGTGGACAGAAAATGCATTGTCTTTAAACATACACAGTAACTCTTCAACCGATTAATTTAAGTAAAAGTTAGATCAGAATCCCATTTGGCACAAACACGCTCAGTGTCAACTTAAGACTAGCAGCCGTTACTCGAAGCTTTGATGCACGCATCATATGTCAATTGTAACATTTTGCGACGTACGCCTGTGTATTCTTGGGTGAAGTTTTTTCAAAAATGCAATGCGCGGTATTCCCCCTCTTCCCCTAAGGCAATTTAAAAGAAATAGGTTAAGTGCATATCGGTGAATTTAACAAAATAAACAAAATTTGACGTGACAACATCGAGATTTTTTATGAGTTTATATTCGCATTACGTTTTACGTTGTAAAGACGTACTGCGAAGTGTGCGACTAGGATAAAAATATGGTTGCCAACCCTACGCGATTAATAACTTTTAATGCCAACTGTACTTACGATGATATTTTGACTTTAATGCAAATTTTATTAAAGTTTTGTAGTAAATTATAATTATAGTGTTGGTATACGATTAATGAAGTGCAGTGGCTGGTGACTTGAATAAGGTATACCAATTTTCACGAGTAAGAGCAGTTGGGTCATAACTAACTTTGTTTCTTTACCACCTTTAGAACACGCCTATTGTGCAGAAAGGATGATTTAGGTTGGCAATTCTGTCCGGTGTTGTCGAGCATTTCTGACATTAAACATTTGACATAACATAACTTCAGTTTTATCTTTGTGATAAAATAAACATAACCCCTGAAGCTGAGATTTGACAGTTGTTAAACTGTTGTTTCACAATCTGACAACATCGGCGTCCTCTGATAATATTAATATTAGTGACGGCACTAAAATTTCGTACATAGTTATTTGATCTCCAATCCAATAATTCATTTTGCAATTGGCAACAAATTTGTCAAATATTAACCTAATTGGGGACATCTTATCATTACGTCTTATTGTAGGTCTGTCAACTGTATAGTTAAACGGCAAGTAAAAATAAGAAACTTCTATAATTTGAATACAAATTTGGCACTATCTGTCCCGTCCGTACATTGTAGATCAAGAAAATGTGTGTAGCTTTGCTTCCTCATTCCGGTAAGCAACAAAACTCCAATCAGGACCATTCTTTGTTCTTTTGTAGGCTCTTTCGGATCTAGTTCTCCTGTATTAGTCTAATATAGATGTTTGTTCAGTCGACTATTTCTTTAACCATATCAATAGTAATAATTTTCAGAAATACAGTTTTGTTTCACGATGTTCCTTGCGACACGCGTTTTTTTTTTAAATTTACTTGTTATTTGCTCCATTTACTTTTTTTCCTAAGAAGAACAATTCAGCGTGTATTACATCGCATACTTCATTCTTCTTACAATCATTATCCCCTTCTTCAAACATGTGTTATGATCGCTTTCTTCAACACATTCATCAGAGGCGTCTCCACCTAATCCTCTAATCCCTTCTTCCTCATCGGAAAAGTTGTCCTGAAATAGCACAAGCTAAGGCCTGCAACTCTTATACCTAAAAACCGTTGTTATTCGCCACAATGTATTTATTGTGCACATATCGTGCAACTGAAAAAAAAGTAATGCGACGTATGACACATTAAGACTCGACGCTTGAGAGTGACTGACAATTATCATGGCAACCTAGTCGGATGGTGTTATTGAATGCCGTAGTAGGGAATAAAACCTGTTCAAAGCCAAACCTTGTACTTTTTATACTGTAGCGACTAACAAAGAGTTAAGATAGTATTTTTCTCTGATTTGTTGTTTGCTACACCTCCAAACTGTATAATGTTGTAAGACTATGTGGGTTCGTTTTTGGTTGTTAAAGCAACAATAATAAATAGAATTGGCTCCATATGTTGGAGTATACGCTGCTATTATCGCCATAAGATATCCTCTAATGTTAAGTTCTATTAGTATTATTCTATCGTTTACTTCCTCCCAGCTCTTAATGTTGTTCTTCCATTTTTTTCTTTAAAGCCACAGAAACGCCTCTCTTTGCTCGTTCGTTTCTATTTACGCCAATGCAAAAATGTATATAATCTCCTATTTGTTCACTTCCTTTGCCCTTTTTTCTTTGTTTCAGTGAATGCGCAGATGTCTCCAATTTCTTTGAAAACTGCTGTCTTTTTTGTGCCGGGACTTGCGTATAGAATGTCGTTTTCCATTTCTTAAGTCGTCGTTGATTTGGTCCGTCTATATTCCAAGACTGTAAGTTGATTTTTAGCATTTTTTGGTATGTTGCAGATGATGGAGTGCTAGTCCATCGCTCCTATCCCGAACCTGGAGGGCCAGGGTACATGCTTAGCCTGACCCTTACCTTCGACCTGACCGACAAGGGTGCCCCTACCAGCAGCTATGCTGCCGTCGGTATAGCTCTCGAGTACGCAGGCCCATACGAACTGGGAGGAGAAACAAACAATAATGACAGAGAAAAGAAAACTCAAAAATACAAGAATACACATAAATCATGACAACTTGGGAAGAAAAGAGAATTCAACGAGAAATGGTAAACATGGCGACAAAAATGAGAGAGGAGAGGAAAAAAATAAGGGTAGGGTACAAAAAAAAATTGATAGAGAAAGATACTTATGGAATGACAAAAAAGGGAATATAATCAGAGAAAGGAAGGCATAGAGAAGATACCAAAAAGAAAAATACTAGAGGAGGAAAGAAGTATGACGAAACAGCGAAGAAGTGGAACAATGAATATCGGAAAAAAAAGAAAAAAAAACGAAATAAGAGAAAGAGTACAGGAACAGGCAAAGGGGGTAAAGGTAATGTTTTGAAACGTGGCAGGAATAAAAAAACAACAAAGACCAAGAATTTTGGGAGTTTATTAGGGAACAAGCCGTGGTGGAATTATAAGGATGTAGGAAAAGAATGGGAGGCGTGGTAAAAGGAGATACCAGAAAAATTCGAATGGGTGGCACAGCACACTGAAAGAGGCAGTATAAGAGGGAGAGCAAACGGTGGAATAATAACGGGAGTAAGAGAAATGACAACAGAGGAATGGAATAGTAGAAAGAAATATACAATGAGATGAAAATAATGACAATTTACAGCAGAAGGATGAAGGATGAAAAACTTATGTGAGATGTTGGAAGAATGGGAGGAGGGCATGATAATACTGGGAAGGGATTTCATTGCGAGAGTAGGTGAAAGGGAGAGGTACAAGAAAGGAAAGGAGCGGGGAAAAGGGCGCCAAGGACACAGTGATAAACAAAGGTTGGTAACTTTGCCTGCTTCAAGGTCACCGCTTCAATGCCACGTGGGAGGAAGGGTTGGTAACATTGTAGAGCCTCTTCAAGGTCCTCACTTCAAGGTAACTCTCACTGCCAAGGTTCTTATCGTACGCACACCTCGCTTCAGGGTCGCTCACATTGCTTATCTTCAAGGTCATCCATACTCGCACGCGTTTCCCGCTTCAAGGTCTAAACGGCCAAGGACATGGTTTTTCAAGGTCATCATACACATTGCCTGCATCAAAGTATATTCCGCAAGGTCATTGAAGTAACTATATCTGAAAAATGCACTAGAAAAGTTACTAGATTGGTTTTCAAGGTCATTGACGCTCCCGTACAGACTGTGGACATTAAGGTCGATGGTTTTCAAGGTCATCGTACGCATTACCTCTATATATTTCCTCAAGGTCATCACGTTGCCTACCTAAAAACCACAAGGTTTTTTAAGGCCACGTTCCTGCATCAGTCTTCAAGGCCAGGAAATGGTGAAGGTCACTAGTAAATCCTCTGGCTGAGTATTAATTTGACAGAAATTTTCAAGGTCACGCCCCCCAATTCCAGGAAGTTTATTGACCTCTGTCTCAAGCCCTGAGGTATCATACAGATTGTTATCTATGCTAAGTATGTTTCAAGCTCATCAAGCAATTCTTGGAAGTTTACTTTGTAAGGTCACACACCCCAGCAAAGTGCACTGACCTCAAGTGGTTCCGTTTCCCAAATACAGATAGACGTTTCCCAGAACAGGTAGCCGTTTCCTAAAACAGGCAACCGTTTCCTAAAAACAGGTAGCCGTCCCCCCCATTTCAAGATCACACCTCTGGGAAAAGAACAAGGGTGATCCATTGTTCCAACCGAGTTAGTCATAATTCCTAAAAATAAATTGTTATCTAGATACCCCCCACCTTTTTCAGGCTCAATTCTGAGTAATTAATTTTTAAGAACAAAGGGTATCCATTGTTCAGGCTGACGCTTCAAAGTCTATGCTTGCAATTTTCAAGGTCACATCTCTGATAAAAGAACAAAGGCGGTCCATTGTTTTGGCTGAGTCATAATTTCTAAAAATAAATTGTTATCTAGATATCCCCCACCTTTTCCAGGCTCAATTCTGACAAATCAATTTTCAGGACCAAAGGCGATCCATTGTTCAAGCCGACGCTTCAAGGTCTATGCTGATAATTTTCAAGGTCACACCTCTGAGAAAATAATAAGGGCGAGCCATTGTTCCTACCGAGTTAGTCGTAGTTTCTAAACATAAATTGTTATCCAGCTATCCCCATCATTTCAGGCTTAATTTGAGAAATCAACTTTCAAGAACAAAGGCGATCCATTGTTCAAGGTCAAGGACATATAAGTCGCACTGTGTTGAGATCAGTCGGTTAGTAAGTTGTTAAACACGGAATTAGCAGGGTTAAACCAAAGCACCTATTGCAAACTTTGTAAAAATGCATGTGACCCAGAGATATCGAAAAAATATAAAGTTATTAATGTGATAGTAATTAATACGAAGTATGGTGAACGTATAGTGTTAGAAACAGAGGAGTTTAAATGTGTTTTACCTCAACGCTTTTACGAGTATTTCAAAGAAGAAAATCGAATTAAGGAATTTAAAACGATGCTAAATACAAAGGATGTATTCATGAGTAGTCTGGGTGCAGTCGGAAAAATGACAAACATAACATGTAGTGCATCCAACCATATGTAAACATGATCATTTCGAAAATAGTGTTTAGTCGTAGCGCGGTTGTGGAAAATTCATGCAAGCAGCAATAAAATCAGTCCTGGAACGATCTGGAGGTTCACTACCGGATACTTCATACCGCTAGTAAAAAGTTGAATAATAATTTAACATTTTGTTGTTCATGCTGTCAAAATAGTGATGGTAGTAGTAGTAGTAAAAATGAAGAGAAACAAGATGAAGGTTATTCCAACTGGTCATCATCATTTCAACATAGGGATGAGGTGTATAAACAGGCAGCTAATCAATACTTAATCGATTGTGCTTCCTATAAACTATCGAACGATACGCATATTGAAATTGGATACAGTACACACCTTAACCTTGCACCAGTAGTGCGTATGGGGTGTAAACGTCGGTCCAAGAAGAAGAAGAATGGTGGAAGTTTATTGCATGTACCGAAAACAATAGCTAAAGAAATGAAAGCACAAACGGACATTTCACCGACACAATAAAATCAGCACTGACAACGGCAAAACGTGTAGTAAAAAGGTTGGGGGAAAGAAAAACATTAAAGTTCCTATATTAATTCCTTTGCCTAAACAAGGAGGTGTTTTACCATTTCTTATTCCATTATTCGCAGGATTATCAGCAATCGGTGCTTTGGCTGGCGGCGCATCGGAAATTGTCAAAGCAGTCAATGATGCAAAAAATGCTAAAAAATTGCAAGAAGAGACATCCCGCCATAATCGCATGATGGAATCGATCGCTATAGGCTCCATGAATAAAAAGGTGGTGCACTGTATCTAAAACCATACAAATCTAGCATCGGTGGTGCATTATACTTAAAACCGTTTCCAAAAAACTGAGTAGATTACCCGAAAGAGTGTTAGCAGATATTGATTTAAAGAAATACACAAAAGATGTACCATGCTTTAGGGGTATTTTTATGAGAGATAGCCTGCCTAAATTACCATGGAAAAATGAATGTGGAATCATCAACTTAGATAGTCAAAACGGACCGGGTACACATTGGGTTTGCTACAAAAAGCGTGGTAAAAAAGTATGGTAGTACGATAGTTTCGGTAATCTTCGACCACCACTTGAAGTGATTAACTACTTTGGGGGATGTAAAATTTATTATAATTACAATCAAGATCAGGAATTTAATAGCATTATTTGTGGGCACCTATGCTTACAATTTCTATATAAATAGTCGATACAACCTTAAATGTTCTCAATTATGTCGATAACAATCAGTTTAGAAGATTTGGAAAATAAATACATTGTTGGATTGGTGGGATTTTACGGGTGCAACAGCATTAGAAACATTTATACGGCCAACGGTAGATTTTATTTTAGAACAAATTCATCTCATTTGCGAGTGATTAATATTCCACACGGTGCCTATGAGTTAGATGAAATTAGTGATTACTTGAAATCAAAGATACCCACAGAAAAATTTTTCATTAGGGCAAACAACAATACGCTTAAGTGTGAGATAAACAGTTCATTTGAGATCGATTTTACTAAAGAGAGTAGCATTGGCCGCATGCTCGGGTTTGAGCCTAGAATATTAAAAGCGAATATCTTACACACATCTGCGTTAGACATCCAAATAATTAAACACACTGATCTACATGTGAGTGCAACATTATAAAGGGATCTTTTCGAAACGGTAAACCTGCAAAGGTAATATATGAAATTGACGTTTCCGTCCCCTCAGGCTATCGTTTGGATAAAATTCCAACACATACATAATAAGTAATATAACAATCAAATTGACAAAGCAAAAGGGAATGCGAATTAATCATAGGACAATTCCATCTTCATAGAAAAGGCTTCATCCCAATCAACCCTCATTGCAGTTAACAGCTGCAGAGAAATACTTTTTAACATCAATTGGATTGAAAGTTCTGAGTGACCAAACCATTAAACATGTTTCAAAACGTACATTTTAGTGGTGCATGACTCTTCCGAAGAGTAATATGTGGTAAATAGTTAGTTTAGATGAAGAATTAAAATATTAATGTATCTCTAAGAAATGTTAAATAAATTTGTAATGTGTAAGAGACCTTGAAAGTGTATGAATGAAGTTTACTTGTTTAATGTCTACCTCTTTTGCACAATGATGTATTCCGCTTACACACATCACAACCTGAAGTTATTGTATCGCTTTGTCGAAGCCTCTGAATGCATATGTATTCATCTAAAATATGTAATGCGGAAAAAGTCAATGTTTTATTGAACAATGGGTTTTCTTTGTTTGTTAATAATGCATTTGCATTCTTAAAAATTTGTAGGAATGTATAAAAAATGTAATATTCAAGCTAATAGGGATTTTCTTTGTATAAAACACACAATGCATCTGCATTCTTTAAAAATGTAGTAACTATTTTTAATAATTTTAACAATAAAGCTTCCCAAAACTACATTGCATAATTAGTAATATAATAATTAATAGACTTTAATGAAAATGTGTTATGAAGAAAAAGGTTTCGCTATAAATAACTATATGTACAATGAATTTTGCTTTATATATTAAACGATAGGTTTGCATTCAAAAGTGTGCATGTAATTTAAAAAAATGCAATATTTAATGTAATGTGAACAAGGGATTTTCTTTGTATAACAATGAAAGTATTTCTAGTGATAGATTTGCCTTATTGAAAAATTTATATGAATTAAACAAACTGTAATGTAATACATGTGTAGTAATTGAGCTTTTCAAAGGCATAATTAATAACAATTAATTTAAAGCGCTACGCTTACATAGGTTTGAGAAGAAATTCAACTCCTTCTGCTGTATAATGCCCAAACTCGTCCTAATCTGGCATATAATTCTCACCTTTGGGTTAGTGCTCAATACGCTCTCGATATCGTTGATCGTATTCAAAAGAGAGTGATTAGGCTTATAAATGATCCGTCCTTAACTTCTCACGTACAGTCCCTTGAGCATAGAAGGATGGTTCAGTTCTTTCTTTGTATTATCGTTATTACACGGCTATTGTGCTGCTGAATTATATTCTTTGATACCATCTGGCTATCTTTGCGAGAAATACTCAGTTCGCACATTCACATCATTAGTATGCGGTACAAATCTCCACTTTGTACCAAACGGGCGCAATCCACATTTTTAACGGCTTCTAAACTCTGGAATGATCTCCTAGTTCCTGTTTTCCTCTCACTTAGGATATGAGAAAATTTAAGGTAGCTGTTCATAGGCATCTATTGGCATTCATTATCCTTTATCCATCCTCCTAAGTGTTCCTGAGTGCTTTAAACGATAGGCCTAATTTAGCCTGTTCAGGTTCACAATCATAAAATATATATATATATATATATATATATATATATATATATATATATATAAAAGACATCATCCCTATAGTAAATTTTTAATTAGTCACCAACCTGATTGTGGTTAACATCTACAGAGACACAATGACCGAATCTTTCAAAACGTACATTTTGATGATGCTATAATTAAATCAGATATTCACACCTATCTTCCGTATGGCTCTTCTAAGTATGGACCTTCCGAAGAAATACGCATTTTAATTCAAAGTCAGGATCTAATTACAGCTACTTATGATAGTTTTCTGTACATAGAAGGTAAGCTGAAAAAGAAGATGAAGGAAAATCATGCAACTTAACCAATAATTTCCCAACTTCCTTTTCGAAGAGATTCGTTATGAGTTAGGCGGTCAAAGAGTGGACGTTTGCCGAAATCCAGGCATAACATCTACACTTAAAGGATATATTTCTTATACGACAAGCAAGAGCAAAGCATTAAGCCATTTGGGTGGTCACCAAAGAATGAGGAACCATTACAAGTAGAATTCGATGAGGAAATGGCGAAAATCCTTTACAATATGCATACCATTGAACCACATATTTGGAATAATGGAGGATTATCGTCAAGTGATCGTGAATATGCGTCAAGAGCTGATTTTAATTCGATCTAGAACCGATACAAACTGCTACTATGGTGACGTTGATGCCGAAATAACCTAAATAAAATTCAATGGAAAGTACCACACTTAACCCTTAGTGATACCGCGAAACTGTGACTTGTTTGAAGGAATCAATAAGAATTCTATTATTACTGTTCCATTTCGTCAATGGAGTTATATGAATTACCTGCTTTAAAACAAGGAACCTCTGATATATGGCCAATAAAAACATCAACGCAACTGAAAAACCACGCTGGATAATTGTTGCATTCTAACAAGGTAAAAGGTACACAAAGTCTGCAAGACGGAAATTTAACATCAGAAACCTTAAAGTACGATTGAATTCTGAGTATTATCCTATGAAGCAATGCTATTTGAACTTCAGTCTAACCAATACATACCTACCTATTGCAATTTTTGAAATTCGATGTGACTACTATGGTAAAGATAATACAGATGCGTTATTCAACTACACCGAATTCAAATCATGTCCAGTATTTGTAATGGACTGTTCTAAACAGAATGAATCCTTAAAAACTCAACAGTAGACATCAAATTGGAAATGGAATCTCTAACACCTTTCGATAATGGAATCGTTGTTATGGTCTTATTCTCCACGATGCTATTGTGCAGTACAACCCACTCACCGGAGAAGTGAAAAATTATAATCTGTATATCTAGTATATAAATAAAATGTTGTAATTATTCGTTTAGTTTTATTTCATCCATCAAAGATGAAAGTATTGCGCAGAAACAAAACTTCCAATTCAAAATCATGACTTTGATGAAAAGTCCGTACTTCAAAACATGGTGATTTACTTCCTAATAGTATACATGGCATTATATGTGCCCTCCAACTGCGGCAAAACAAACGCAATGATTAGTTTGCTTACTGAGAAAAATGGTTTGAAATTTAAACATGTATACGTATACTCCAAGTCATTGAATCAAAACAAGTACAAACTTTTACAGGAAATCTACTTCCGATAAAGGATATAGGTTACTTTACGTTCAGTGATAATCAAGATTGAGCCGAATTGTGCAAAAGCAAACTCTATCTTTATCTTTGATGATATCGCCTGTGAAAAGCAAAATAACATAAGGACATATTTTTCTATGGGTAGACGTAACGATATTGACTGTTTCTATTTGGGTCAACTTACAGTAAAATTCCAAAGAATTAATCGTGACAATACGAATCTAATTATATTATTTAAGCAAGATGAATTAAACCTGAAACATGTGCCCCACCATAACCATGACATTGTTTCGAATATGTGTTCAAAGTGCTGAATAGATCCGTTTGGTTTCATAGTCATAAATGAGGATGCTGAAGTCAATAATGGTCGATATAGGAAAGGTTTGATGAATATATAATACCTTAAATGCTCAGTTTAAGAAGCTCAGGGTAAACTGAACCTGTCTATACATGTAATACCTTAACCTGCTTTCAGTGGTTTATTAGTTACTCATCCGTTTAGGTATTAACAGCTATCTATTCAAACTCCAATTTTGCTACAATGGATAATAAGGAGATGATATTAAAGCGAAAAATTATTCAGGCTCGTAAAATAATACAGCAGAAATATAACAGTCTTAAAACTGTCCGCATTGATAATGAAAGAACGTTTGAAAGTACTTATAAACCTCTAATAGAACCTCTAACTGAAATAGTGAATAAAATGCATCCTGATAAAAAACACCCAAAAAGGAGTCCGTTGACGTTAAACCCAAAACCTGCCTTTGTTCATACTTTCGAAGAAAGCATGTTACTACTCCTACTAGCCCGCTAGCTCCACGCTTAATTTCACTCTCATTAGCAAGGAAGAGTGCTACAAGCCCCTTAGCTCAGCTTCCGTTTTGTCAAATAAATCCCCCTCCAAGTCCTCGTACACCACCTTTCCTAGAAACATTGTCGTAGGAAAGTTTAATGCCGAGGAAGAACCTCTTAGTATCACAGGTGATTCCCGTAATGAACCCATCTCAGAAGAATTTCTCGAGCAGTATCACGAATTACCTCGTATATATGTTGAACGTATTATGAGGGACCTTGAAGGTGCTATTGATCACGCTTATGGAGTCCACTATGACACCAAAACAGACAAATGGACAATTGGTAATACCCCCATCACAATTAAAGGAAACGATATGATCATTAAAGGTGTCACGTATAAAGGGACTCCAGGTTTATATGATCTGCTTATTATGAATGAACCCGATTTAAATCTAGTACATTCAAAGGATAGAAGGAATTATAAACGTATTTTAAAAGCTAAGAATGTTTCAAGGCGAAATTATAATGTAAGTGGACAGATTAGAGGAGCTGCAGCAAAAAGTATACACAAATAATCAAACCCTTGCTGTCAGCATCATCACCCACAACTCAGGGAGGTGGAGGTATGTTTTTAAGGAATTAACAAACAGACCGATTGAATATAAGTATTGGAATGATATACACGAACTAATTCGTGATCTAGAAGTATTGTGGGCAGAAAAATTGGCTGGAAACACAGGTGTCGTAAATGATATATCAATTGTAGAGGAATTGTATGAAGATGGATACATTGAAAGATCAAACACTCGTTTTCTGAACAATATAAATCAGAATGCATTGATGTCGACATATCATAACTGAACTGCCCCTTGATAAATTTGGACGGTCACATGTCCAGAATGAATTTAAGAAATTAACCCCTCAGTTTCAACTTATTGATGATAATCAATTCGATATCGAGAATAAGAGACTCAGCAATGTTGCCAACCCCATAGATCCTCAAGATGTCATCACCAAGCAATAGTATTTATCAACAAGGTTAAATTTGGATGGAAACCGTTTGACACAGTTGGCGCATCCGGAAGAAGATGGTGATGCTATAAGTAAAGGATACCTCGATATTTGTCTGCGAGCAGTTCAGAAAGCTATCAAAGGAAATTTTAAGCTTATCTAGTGTTGGAGGAAAAACTACATCAACTTAAAGAAATTGTGGATAAATTAGTACCATGTCCAAATTACAACTCGCCAATGAATTGCACAAACCCACGATAAAAAGATTTTAACGAAGGCGCACAATAATTAAGGGATATGATGACCTCTGGCAAGCAGATTTGGCCGAATTTAACGCATATGCCAAACAAAATAAGGGCTACAAGTATATTTTAGTGGTTATTGACTGTTTTTCGAAATACTTGCGGACCAAAGGATTAAAAACGAAAACGGGCGTGGAAGTTGCCAAGGCCATGCAGGCAATCTTCAAAACGGGCCGGAAACCTTTCAATTTGCAGACAGATGCAGGAAAAGAATTCTACAATGACCATTTCACTAAACTAATGCAGCGTTATGGAGTCAACCATTACTCCACCTATAGCACAAAAAAGGCAACAATTGCGGAACGTGTTATCAGGACCGTTAAGTCTGCTCTATATAAGTCATTCACCCTACAGGGTAAATATAAATGGATTGATACAGTTGACACCGTAACGATGGATTATAACCATATAACTACAGGAATGAAGCCCAAAGATGTCGTTAATCATACAAAGCTAGAGGCTTACACTCACATAAAAACAGTTGATAGGAATCGTTATTGTGTGGGTGACAGTACGAATCAGTAAGTTTAAAAGTATTTTTACCACCAAGTGGTGAGGATTGGACGAAAGATCATGGATCAATAAAAACGATTTAGTTTTATAATATAGCTATAGAGATTATTTGTAACTTTTAGATGAATTAAAACCACATAAAAAAAAGATAATTGTATTTTATTTTTTTAAATATTACATCATCTTATATAGTAAACCTAAAGTATTTCTATAATCGTTTAAATTACTGGATGGCCATATTCCCGAATCTGGTCCACATGTCCATCCCAAGCAGGAATTTGTTTCACCTTTCTCAATATTTTCCAAAATCCAGCGGTAAATTTTATGGTGCTCCTCATTTTCCCACGGTTGAAACTTATATGTAATGTTTTGTTCTAATAATACTTCAATTAAAATAGCGAGGCACTTGTAATTAGCATAATATGCTGCTGTCTCAATACATTCACTTATAATAGAGAAAGTGTCTTTATAAACAATATTCTGTACACTAACATTTGTCCACAATGAATTACCCCATAATAACTTGTATATGTACATTTTAAGGGGTATGTCACCAAGTAAATTTATATCATCTAAAATCCTATCTACATCATTAGAGGTTAACGAACCTTTATTGGTACACAATTTCGTAAAACTTTGAATGGTTTTGTCTAAGCTAATTTTTCTATCAAATAATGTCTTAATAATAACTACATTTGCATACTTTGAGTTTATAGCACACCAGTTAAAACACTCATCAGGAATATGTTGCAATATATTTAGTATAAATGTATAGCTTTCAGGGGAGCTCAAAGAACGCTTCAAGTACTTTCTGTAGATTTGATCATTACTGTACTGCAATTCTTCCTACAAGTTGTCTTGGAGACTGCTCATTCTTTACTGAAAGTTGTACTCCCAAGGTCTAGTATCAGTGAAATCGAAATTTACTAAGCGTTTGTCGTCATAAGGATTAAGTATGACTTTATTTTGTTTAATGGTAAACACATGTTTCTTTGATCTTATGAGATGTTGATAGCGCCTTATTACGCCACCATCAAATAAAACCTGTTTATAATTATTAATCGTGATCTGCCTCACGCTTGCTTGCGTAGAACCCTTGGATTTTTTTACAACCTTTTCATCAACCGCGTAAGTCCTACAAATTCCACCATAATTTCGCCATGATTTTCATCTTTCATTAATCCGGGGTCTTTTTTATTTACTAATGGGAGTCCAAAGATGTCGTCGGGACTATAATCAGATGTATCGAATTTATCAATGCCCCCTTTAATACATTCGTAGATATCGGGAACCGAAAAGGCGTATATGAGGCTATCTGTTTCCGTGTACAAGAGCTTAGCATTATTATGGAACTTGGGTAGCGTGTAACCGTAATGAAAATTATATAAAAAAGTTTTTGAAACGTCTGAAACACTGAATACCGCATATATAGGTTTATTGAAATATACTTCAAGCTTATTCATTTGAATGATAAGCATATCATTGTCAAATATTGTACAGCTATGAAAATTTGATGATGTTTTAGAATCAACTGCTGAATTTCATCATGTAAGTTATATATTACCGAGTCTCTTTGAAATTTTAATATCAAGTAATACTAGGATTTTCACGATTTAAATAATACAGAAATAATTTTTGTCGATTCGACCGAAGAACAAACCTGTTTTAACAACTTGGCTATATCAGAAAATGAGGGGGGAGTGACCGAAGTTCTTCAGATAACAGGTACTTTTTATACTAAAGTTAGTTCACTTGGTGGGGCGTATAAAACCATTTGTTTT
Organism: Vesta saturnalis; assembly: GCA_036346205.1. NCBI lineage: Eukaryota > Metazoa > Arthropoda > Insecta > Coleoptera > Lampyridae > Vesta > Vesta saturnalis. The sequence continues at coordinate 7,700,686 of JARFJB010000799.1, forward strand.
TATGGCAAGACGACCTATTGAGAATGAAGTAGTAAACCAAGAAACTGTTAATGTTCATTCAGAGAAGACCAACAATTCAACAACTAAAAAAAAAAGGTAACATGAAACTACATATGATGAATATGACTAACTTGTTTGATTTTAGGAAAACGAATTGTTACATCACAAAGACTAAGCAGCAGCTTAACAGCAGCACATGAGCTCAACGACCAAATAAAACAAAAAATACTAATAAAACAGAACTATTATAAAGAAAAACTTGCCATTTTAAAATATCAAACTGAAGCTTTCCACCGCATTCATCTGCTTTGGAAGCATTATAAAGTGATAATTCAATCAACTTTTTTAATTCTTAAAATGTAAAAAATAGTTTCATGTAAATAAAATACAATCTAGTTTTTAAGTATGTACTAATAAATTTTACCTAGAACTATGATAAAGTTATTTGTGAAATAATTAGCTATAATACGTTGCCACATATTACATGCTTCTTGTAATAAAGGGTTTATTCTCCCCACATTTTCTTCAGTTTTTAAATTTTCATTATTGATAATAAAACAGAAGTCAACTTCTTCATCAGCTTCCATTTCTGGCTCTGGCACGTTATCTATACACATGTTATGCAATACAATACATGCATTTATAATTTTTGAAGCCCTATTAGGGCTGTAATGGAGAACACGGTGCTTCAATAAACATCGAAATCTCATTTTCAACACTCCATTACACCACTCAATAATATTTCTTGTTGTGCAGTGGCACCTATTGTATGCCTCTTCAGGACTACCAGGAAGAGCACCTTGTTTGAGTGGTGTCAAACAACATGGTCGTAGAGCATACCCTGAGTCACCTAATTAAATGTATTTATTAGAAAGATACAAGATACATAGAAGATAGAAGTTATTATGACCATTTGCATGTAAATTCTGCATCACATCTAGAACATTACAATTGTTCCATATAAAAGAGATATGGCAACTTCCTGGATACCGTGCATTAACATTTAAAATTTTTAACTTCCAGTCACACATCTGAAAAACCATTTTAGTTTTGTATACAGTTGCTACACATAAGTGCCTATTAGTAAAATATCAAATGTTTATGTAATACTTACAAGCTGAACATTTATAGAATGATATCCTTTTCGGTTAACGTAAATATGCTCCGGATATACTGCATCATCACTTGGTGGAGTTATAGCCACATGTGTGCAATCCAGGCATCCAATGACACGAGGAAAGGCAAACTGCTGATAAAATCTGTAAATAAGTACAAGACATCTATAAGACTGTGAAACAAATTTCGGTACATGACATTTTATACATAAAGGCAAATCAAAAAACTTTTAATTGTTCAACTTATGCGTAATGGATTATTATGAATATTTAAAAGTAGATTTCTTACCCATTCCGTAATACATTCATTTCGTTTAAGCTCCCAGGAAATCGGACATATCCATTAAAAATCCGAGGTTGATTCAAAATATCTACAACTTCATGTAAAGATCTTGAAACAGATGCCTGACTTTTTGCCAAAACGAGATCACCATTAATATTCATTTGATAGCTACCAGTAGCCAAAAAACGTAGTGTAATTAACACCTATAACAGTGAGAGGTTAATAATATACATAGGTATCAAAAATTAAACATGTTTTCACCTTAGTTTGAATGCTAAGCGCAGAGATTCGGGCTGGTCCTGGTAGGTGTTGCGAGACAAGATTTCTTAATGTATTTGTCAATTCTTTGTTTAATCGAAACAACCGAATAAATTGAATATCAGATAATTGAAATGTATCAATTGATCGATAATATCTTCTTTGTCTTTCAGCTAACTGCTCTGCTTCCTCTATTATAGGGATTAATTGAAAATATGCGATTTCGTCCATTGCATTAAATGTGAGACACGATAAGTAGGTTTTAATTTGTTACTTATCAAACAAAAAAGATAACGAAACTACAACATGCACAACTTATAGATAACACTAAAATATCCGTATAATTAGAGCAAACGCCAAATACGAAGACACCTGCGCAGAAACCGAATATTGCATTAAAAAGAAATGGAGTAATGATACGAGTGAGAAGTAGATATTATGTTCCGTCCGCAAAATGTTGTTTATTGTTTTCTAACCTCATTTTTCGTGCACGTTTTTATCAATTGTAAACAGTTTTTTTCAACACTCCTTCCGTTTCAGCACCTTTTATTTACAAGTAAGTTGTATTTGTAATCCACAGTAATATGTATTAATATATTGATTTAGTTCGTTGTTTATAATGGGTGATACGAGTACATCGTCTGATAGTACATCAGACATTCCAGCAACGAAGCGGCGTGTCTTATCGCAAGATGCCCGCGAAATTATTTGGAATGTTTATCAGTTTCATAAAAATATGAATGAAGGTATGTCACTATTGTACGATTAACATCTGTCAGTTTTTTCACGATTACATTTCTTTACAGTTAACGTTCTTGATATCGTTGTGAAAGCAACTGGAGTATCTAAAAGTACCGTCGTTAGAATTATTAGAGAAGGGAGTGCAATTCAACGTGGTGAAATAGAATCGTTCAAGATTTCTAATAAAAGAATGAAACCGCACCAAGATCATCTGTCGATAATTGTGGGGAACGAGTCATTCGACGCATTGTACACAATTTTCACGTCACGGAGAAACGACGACCAACTGTCAATGCTATCTATAATATTATTAAAGATGACGAATCCATTGGTTTCTCTGGGAAGGAAACGTCTTAAAGAAATTATTAAATAAAATAGGTTTTAAATGGACGAAAACCTTTGACAATCGTAAATGTTTAATGGAGCGATACGATATACGATCTTTACGTTGTGCTTATATACGTGCAATAACAAAGTATCGAAGAGCAGGGCGACACATTGTGTATACAGATGAAACATATATACATGCATCGCATACAACGCCACATTCCTGGGTAGATGATTACAACGAAGGTTTAAAATGTCCAATTGGTAAAGGTCAACGTCTTATAATAGTACATGCTGGTGGTGAAATGGGATTTATCAATAATGCCCTCTTAGTTTTTAAATCGGGATCAAAAACAGGTGATTATCACGACGATATGAACTTTATTAATTATAAACGATGGATTGAGCACCAGTTATTACCGAATTTGCTCGAAAAGTCAGTTATTGTTATGGATAATGCAAGTTATGACAACACGTTAGCAGTTAAACATCCAACTTTTAGCAGTAAAAAAATGGAAATGATAACTTGGTTACAAGAACGAGGGATCGTACGTGATGAATCCCAAACAAAAGTGGAGCTGTATGATTTAATAAAATGTAATAAACCGAGCTACACGGAATATTCAATTGATGCTATATTTTCGAAACATGGACACTGTATGTCGACTACCTCCATACCAACCGGAGCTAAATCCAGTAGAAAAAATATGGGCCATTGTAAAAGCTTGGGTGGTATCGAGAAACAATTTTTAAATTAGCCAATGGTGAAAAACTAACTCGTGAAAAGTGTTCGATGGATTTGGAGAGCCACTGGCACGAAGTGTGCCGTCGTGTTAAAAAAATTGAAGAGGAATACATTAATAAAGAGCATATTATGGATGTCGTTTGTGAGGAAATGATTATACGTAGGAGTGGGGACTCGCCGAATGAATCTGATTTTATATCAGATTATGATAACGAAGAAATAAGTGTAGAGTAATTGTGTAATATGTTATTGTATTTATATTGTTAATTTCACATTGCTCATGTGTTGTTCATGTTCTTAGATAAGTTTCTAAGGCACTTGAACCTCTTAAGCACTTTTTAAACGCTTTTTTATGGTTGTGGACCTCAACAGACTAAATTAGACCTATCGTGCTAAAGCACTCAGGAACACCTAGGAGGATGGATAGAGGGATAATAAATTGCCAATAGATGCCTATGAACAGCTACCTTAAATTTTCTCATATAGGTGAGAGGAAAACAGGAACTAGGGAAATCATTCCAGAGTTTAGAAGCTGTGTAGAAAAATGTGGATTGCGCCCGTTTGGTACGACAGGTGGAGATTTGTACTGCATACTGATGATGTGAATGAGCGAACCGAGTGTTTCTCGCAAAGGTAGCCCGAGATGGTATCAAAGAATATAATTCAGCAGCACAATAGCCGTTGTATAAACGATAATACAAAGAAAGAACTGAAACCATCCTTCTATGCTCAAGGGACTGTATGTGAGAAGTTGAGAACGGGTCATTTATAAGCCTAATCGCTCTCTTTTGAATACAATCAACGATGTCGAGAGCGTATTGGGGAGCACTAACCCAGAGGCGAGAATTATATTCCAGATGAGGCCGAATTTGGGCCTTATACAGCAGAAGGAGTTGTCGAGAGGTAAAGTACTGTTTAGATCTGTACAAAAAGCCTATTTTACGAGCAGCTGCTTTGGTAGCTGACAGAATATGGTCAGCCCATGAGAGATTTGAAGATACAGTCATACCCAACAGAGTAATAGAGTTTGAAAACTTAAGTACTGAACCATTCATACTTACAACAGGGAATGATCGATCTTTTTTGGCGGACATAAGGCAACACTGAGTTTTGTTAGCATTAAATTTAACTAGATTATTGCTTCCCAATCGAGAATACGTTGAATGTCTTTGTTGATTGAATTTGCCATTTCAGCTTTAATTTCTTGATTTGACATAGAAGGTGGATTATCACTATGAGTAGACTGAGATGGACTACAAAATTAAAAAATTTTTTAAACCAAAAAAATTAAATTGTCTTAAATATTATAAATTGTAAATAGGTTAATTTTAGATTTTTAATTTTGTTTAAAAAATTTAATATTTGGTATTGATTATAATAATTGTAGTTCTAAATTTTTTTAAATGAAAAATTTGGTGAGTAAAAAATTGAATTTTATTGAATTATAAATTCAAATTTGTTAAAACACAATTAAATAAGATAACATATGTTTTACTTAAATGTTTAAAATAAAGGATTTTAAATTACATAAAGTTGTAATGTTTGTTAATCGAACATTGTTGTGAATGTTAAATTTTGATAACATAGCTTATTACATTTATAATGTATGTTTTGAATTTAATTGTTGTCAATCATTAGTATATAATTTATATTTAATAATATGGATTGAACATAGTTAATTCTAATAAAATGTAATATACTTAAATGTCACTAAATTCTAAATTGTAAGTAAATCGTAAAATCGTGATACATTAAGACAAATTTAATTATAGATCATTTTAAATAATTAATTAAAGTATGTTTTACATGATAAAGATCTAGAAATATATAGTCTTAAGGAATTAAATAGGTTAAGCAAATTTACAAATTATACAACATTTAGATAAAACAAAATGAAATGTGCTGCATAATATATAATATAATGTAAGTATTAGATATGAATAATAGTATATATATGATTAAATTGTATTGGAATGTACCAATGGCTAACGTAAGGTCAAATGTACAGTCCAATAATGTAATCAAGTTTACTAAACAAATTGAGAAATATTATATATAAATATATTTATAATAGAATTTTAAGTCAAGCTGTGAATGAAACCAATTACGTAGTGAATCTGCTGCAAGTAAGCAAACGGTATAAAATGTATATAGGTGAATTTTAATTGACTAATCGAAATTATTGATTAAACATGAATATAGTCTAAATGCTTGAACGTCAGAAAGTAGATTAAGATAGTTCGAGAAGTGTTTCAGATTCATAATATATTATGTATATGTTTAATAAAGATTGTTGCATGCATATTTTCTAACTTAAATGAGGCGAATTAAGTATTTAAGACATGAAATTATTGTTAAAACTAGCAAATCTGATTGAACAATTCATGAAATGTAATTGAAATTGCTTTAAGTAAACATGAAATGGTATTTATGTTATGTAAACTTGAACGCATTAGTAATGCATAAAGCAGTTAGAAGACTTCGAATTGAGTTAGAGATCTAAAAGCGAAATTCTTGATTTAGAACAAAATGACAGTTGAATGGAAGATGCTTGTTCGAAAATGATTTAACTTCTTAATCATTTTACGAATGACTTAGATTTTGCATGTTGTTGAAAGATAATGTTGTCTGAGTCTTATGACATGTCTGTCAAATTTACGTGATTTATCAGATTTTGTGATTATGTTCGGTACGTATATCAATTGTGATTTCATTTTGTTATTAGCGTAGTTCATGCTTAATGTTCATACGTAATTTGGCCTTATCTACTTACGTGTTGTGCTCCGTCTTGTTCTCATCATACGCTGTTTTTGGTCTGGGTTCCGGATATCAGCTTTTCTTATACTTGATTTTGTATTTAGGTAATTCAGCTTATTTCTAATTTTGCGGAATTTTTTTAGTGTTCTTGACGGTCGTTGTTCTTAATCTTATGATCTCGTTCTGCGTCATTCTCGGTATTGGTTATTACTTTCTCGGTGGCTTTCTGTTAAATTGATGTCGTAATTCGTAATCTTGTATCCTGTGTCTTGCTACCTGTGTAATGGTGCTAACTGGTTTGCCGGATCATTCGGATTTGATCTTGATTTTAATTTGCGCGAATCGTTCCTTTTATTAGGTTTCACGAGTGTCAGAAGCTGGAGTCAGCTGAGTGTGTATCTGACGGTGATACTTCATGAAGCGTCAGACCGGATATCCGAATTTACTTGTAATTGGACCATTGTCCGATATAGTTATTCACGCGTGGCAGGTTGCGTAACGCCTTCTAAATTGCTTAACCTAAATATTTCGTGGATTATTGAACCACACTTTCATAATTGTCCCTTTAATACAAAAATGAAGAGTGGAAGGCGGAGCGTCAGAATTATGATTACTAATAATTAAACCAAAGCAACAACTTAATTTAAAAAGGTAACCGACTCCACTTTCAAACCTTCGTTAACAAAGAAAATCATTTAAAGCACACACGCAAAAGCTCTTGAAAATACTCAATAAAACATAATGTTATACTACCTTAATGTCTAAGTTAACACCTCTTCTGTGTTACCACAATCGAAAATGAACCCGGTGACCAACTACTGCTATTACGGATAGGGAATCTCCCTAGTCTGACACAAGATGATGAGTGATAATGTTGACTATTTCTTTTTTTTTCCAACGGTTCCTTGATTGAATCTCGGTAAAGTGTTACTGCGTTAATTAAAAACTTCTTTTAAAATTATGAATTGTGCGCTCAACTTGCTCGATAACTTTTATCTTTTAAGTAGTTTTCTTTACACTACCAATCCAAAAGGTTATTAACTTTATTTGTATAAATCTAGTTTTAATATTCTGCGAAAGTTTCTTTGTACTTCAGCACGCCCTGCACGGCAACTAAGTGACACTCCAAGAACGTTAATTTAATAAGTCCGCAACAGCGACATAAACCAACGAGTTCACAGAAGCACTAAAATAACACGACGGTGATCCCCAGGTAACTTGATTACGTAAAATCGAAATCGGCACTAGGTCTTGTCCTTTGGTGATTGAACAATTTCACTTAAAATCCCTTCACAGGTTTTCTTCAAAAAGTAGGTAACTACCCTCACAACACGAAAGTTCGTTCGTTAAACACCAAAAGGTGCAATCTATCAACGTTCTAACCAACCCCTTAAGCCGTAACCACAAACGTCCCAGTAACACTCCTCGAGAGCGCTGTCAATAGCCGAATCCCCCAAATTATTACCAAATTCCATCTTGGATTTTCGAATCCCACCACTCACAAAAAAATCTCATTTAATCTAGTTCCACCAATTAAGAAACGGAAGGAGAAGATATGATACCCCCTACCCACAAATTTCGTTCTCAAACGTAAGGGCTCGATAATTTTCAAAATTCTAAACGTCAGCAGAATCAACGTGAAAAATATCTCGGTATTTTCATTTAAGTTCAAACAGTTAGTCCCACATTCTATCTTTATGATTCAAAACCAACATACTCAATATTAAACTGAATCACTGCAATTAACCGACTCCATGTCGCCCGAATGATATCAAATACGTTTAAATCTACGTTCTTTCTTTAAATTACTTAATTTTACAAAACTTTCTATTAAATTTTAAGGAAATCAAACGAAATAAACATTATTTAAACTTATATACAACTATTTACAAATAAAACACTACTCAACATTCAATAACCGGGGAACAATAAGGAAAACAATCTTTCAAAATTTAAATGCAATATTACGAAAAACTCAATAAATTTAGAAACCAATTATCGATGATTTCAAACCTCATTCCTTAAATTACGGAATAGTAATTCACAAATAAAAAAACTTAAGCTCGAAACACACCATCCTGAAAGGTCGCGACACACGTAAAACAAATTCATCCATACAGCTCAACTCAACAGCAAAAATTTGACGGTAAATCGCTAGAAAATCGTGATCCTATCACAACTGATGATCGATTCCAAGAGCTTATACCGATAATGAATTGGTTTCATAGCGTATGAAGAAGAGTTGACTAGGGACACATCTTTTCCAGAATCATTGAGACACGAGTTTGACGCAAACAAATCCACAAAAACATTGGCTTTGTCTACAGAATCAGCAGCTACCGATCCGTCAATAGACGTCAGGGGGGGAAATTAAGTTTTTACTAATGGTTTTAGCTAAAGACCAAAATTTACGACTGCCTAAAGGAGATGTAGCTAGTTCAATGCATTTTCGTTGTACGAATAACTTTTTAGTTTTAGTGATTTCACTTTTGCAGATATTTCTAGCACCAACGTATTCTACATGACTATCGACCGATCTATTAGATATCCATTTCATGTAATATTTATTTTTTAAAGATATTGCATCAGCACAAGCCTTATTGAACCAGGATTGGGAACGTGAATGACCAATACGGTACTGTATTTTGGGAATGTATAACTCCATTCCCATGAGGATGACTTTAGATACTTAAAGAGCGATGTCCGAAGAAGAGGACGATTTAAAACAATATTCACGCCATGGAAAGGTTGCAAAGAAATCCCGTAAATCACTTCATCGAGCTGACTTAAAACACCACAAGGTTCTATCGGTTTTGCGAACAACAGTGGAATTAGGTACAGTAGAAATGATTTCTATTAGACAATGGTCGGAAAGACCTAAAGGCAAAAGAACGGAAGTTTTATAAACAAGAGGGTTTGATGCAATAAAGAGATCTAGAAGATGTGGAGTATGGTTAGGGTTATCAGGGATTCTTGTAGGTTCAGAAATCATTTGTGTGAGATCATATGAAACAGCAAATGTTTCTGCACTATGACCAGCAGGATTTGTAGTAGATGAAAACTGAAGCCAATTAGAGTAATAAACATTGAAATCACAAGATGGAAACTGAGACAGGAGATAGTCAACTTTCATACTAAGGTAATCGAATAAGTCTTGAAAGTTACTGTCATTAGGAGACCTATAAATGCAACAGTAGAATTTTACAAAATTAGGACCAGAATGTTTAAACCAAATCACGTCAAAATTTTTATTTTGTAAGGAAGAAACCCTCTTGCAAGCAATTCTGTCCTTTATGTAGGTACATACGCCTCCTTTATATCGAAAGTTAAAGTGAAGGTGGTATTGAGGAAATTCCAAGTCGGGTGACTCGGAGCTTTCAGAGGAGACTTGTTTTTCAGATAGAAACAAAATATCAGGTTGTAATTGTTCAAGATGTTGGTGGATAGTATTAAGATTAGACCTGATACCGCGTATGTTGCAGTAGTGACTCAGAAAGTTGATAATTTCGATGACCGAGGTCGCTTGGGCCCTGCCCTCCCGGACATCCGAATGGGGCAGGATTTTACGTCCGGAATTTATTACCCTAGAAACCACAGCCATCTTATTTTTTAATTTGGGACTTTTATTCCGATAGGAAGACAGTGAGGGCGAGAAGGAAGAATAAGCATGAGAATAGATTAAGGATGATGGAAAAGGTAAACGGCAGCCCTTACCGAACTCAGAAAATCCCAATATTAAGGAGCCCATGGTAAGGGTGGTGGTACCTCCCCGGCTGGCATGGAGTATACATGCCTACCACCTGTTAAGTCTATGATCTACCAAGATAACGTCTTCGTACCATAACCCTTTTTATAGTTCGCAGAGTTTTTATGCATTGTACCAATTATTATACATGTTCTACACATTAGGATTATTGTACTTCATGTAATCAATATCTGTTATGTGTTTAATTGCTTAATTATATTGATTTATATGTGAAATTTCTTATTTATCTTTAACACACTAATATGTATCTTGTTGGCCTTTTTAACATGCTACTGCCATAGCTCAATGCTTTTATGAATACAACATCATTGTGCAAACCCCATGAAACCTGTTTTGTTGTATAAAAACCATCTGTTTATATTCGTATACTATATTTTCCTCATAACAAATTATATAACTTCTTCAACTTTATTTGAACTTGCATACCATCTAATATTTGAATTCGATAAAACTTTAGCCCCTCTATTACACCTATTTATAACCATCGCAGTATGAAACTGTTTAGACACGAATTATTTACCCTTAGAACTGTGGTTAATAATTAAAATGCGAATTACAACATTTCCGAGTAAATTTATGAACAAGTAACATAACCTTATATTTCACAATTTCACAATTAAATAAATGTTTTTTTTTGTTTAAATTGTCCTAATTATAAAATATAAACATCATAATTAAGAGGTTATTAACTAAAAAATGTACAAAACGTAACTTTTACTTTTCTTTAAAAAACTAATATTTTCCGGTTGAATAGTACACGGGCATGTGATTTTTTTCGCGCAGCTTGGTGTCTTCGTATTTGGCGTGTAGTCTATTAAAAATTTAAATAACACTAACAATAAAAAGTTCCAAAAATTCTAAAGTATTATTCCGATTTTATTTACCGTAAGGTATAGACAAAAGTAAGGTTATAATTCAGAGTACGGAGTATTAATTTTTTTACAGTAACGCATACGTTTGGTCCAAACGATTACTATTTACCATTCTTTACAGTATCGAACGAAAAAGTAATCGACTTTTAACGCATACTAAACTCGAGAATACAAATCTCGATTTCCGATTCGATAACTCGCCGTTATCGCATACGTTTAGAAACGAACGGTTTCGAGAATAGATGTCCTGGACGTGCGAATACAGTAGCAGACACCTTTTCAAGGATTTGTTCAGTAAGCCACAGCAGTAAATTATACGAATTACATGCATCTTTATGTCATCGTGGAATAACGTATCATTTCGTACGCATTCGAAATTTACCATATTCGATGAAAGAAGAATGATATCTATGTGTTCAATATGCGCCGAAGTGAAGCCTAAATTTAACAACAATTTAGAAAGCCATTTAATCAAAGCCACTACACCATTTGAACGATTGAATATAGATTTTAAAGGACCACTGTCAAGTAGAACAAGAAATAAATATACCTACCCTTACAGTAGTTGATGAATTTTCAAGATTTCCTTTTGCTTTTTCCTGCGTTGATATAACTTAAGGCACAGTTATTGAATATATGAACCAATTGTTTGCTTGTTTGGTATGCCAGCATATATATACATTCTGACAGGGGAACGTCTTTTATGTCGAGAGAGTTTTTATCATACTTACAATCACATGGTATAGCTTATAATCGAACAACGCCATACAATCCTGAAGGAAATGGACAAGTAGAGCGTTGTAATGGGATAATATGGAAAGCCGTGCAATTGGCATTAAAAAGCAGAAAATTGAATATCACGCAATGCGAAATTGTATTACCAGATGCGCTGCACTCTATACGATGATTATTATGTACATCAACTGTAAGTCACACGAACGAATATTTAATTACCAGAGACAATCCACCAGTGGAATATCCGTGCCATCTTGGTTAAATCCGAAAGAAATTGTTTTACTAAATAAATTTGTTAGAAATAGTAGTAGAACCCCGGCACCTTCCGCCATCTTGGATTTTGACGTCACAAGGCCGGTCACGTTGGAAACCGTATTTTTCACCCTTATTTTTATGGTTTCTTTTCGGAGACCTTTTTCAACCCCTTGATGGAATTTTCATCCCTAATTGGGGCCTTTTTGACAGCAATTTTTTGTCAGCCTTATTGTTTCTTTTCGGAGGCCTTTTTCAGCCCTTGATGGAATTTTCAACCCCTTTTGTTGTACTAAGAGCCTTTTTGACAGCCATGCCTTTTTTGTACTTGGTCACGTGAGGGGTGTATTTAGGGTTTGGTCTTGGACTTGGTCCTATCGCCGACATCTTGGATTTTGTGGGGCACCTTCCCCTTCACTTTTTTTTACTCACCCTCGTGGGAGACCATATTTTTTGCTGATCATTTTCTATATGCCACTTTTTAACCCGGGGGTAATTCTCGATCCTAATCTGTTGACTTATAAGATGATCTTAAAAATTTGTATTCTGATAAAAGAAGAAATAATCATTACATGTAAAAGATAGTTTATTTAATCAGTGTTTATTAATATTTTTTTATTAGAGATTATTTATCGGATATTTCAAAGGTATAAAACCTCATTAAAAGGAAATGGAAATTGAACATGTATTTTTCCCATATTATTTTTATTAGTATGTTTTTGTCAAATGAGATTGCATAATCACACTTCTTTTAATACAGATTGTGGCCTTGGTTATTTTTCAATGACGCAATTTGCTGGTTTTTATGAGATGGTCTTCACTCTAGCCATAAAAATTGTATTCTAATAAAGAAGAAATAATAAATAAGATGATGCTGACAAATGTTTTCCATAATAAAAATATTTTTATTTATTTTACTTTATCCTGTTAACATGTATCAAGATTATTGATATTTAATTTGAACCTTGAGATTACATAAACTATTGTTATGGAAAGCAGTAAATTGTTAAACAGTTATAAACTGCATTAATTAATAGGAAAGTGGTAGCCGATCATTAACATTACGTTAAAATAACTACTTACAAATATTTTTGCTACAGCAAATTACATTATGGTTTGAAACTATTAGTCGAAATAATAAACATTTCTACCATGTGTTTTTTATATGGGTATATTCTTTTTTCTAAACAATCATAATTTATCTGTATATTAACTCATGCACACACATGTACTTCACGTACCGACGGCGATATCAGATCTGAGTCGAGGAACTGGTGGTAAAGGTGGTTGTATATTGGAGGCACTCCGTCAGGTGTCACCGCTTCAATTTGATTATGGGACGGACCTTGATTTGGTTTTAAGTGTGTTAGAAAATATAGAATAAAATAATTCTTTCTGTTTATCTGTTTTATTATTTATTCCTTATACCCAAGTGGAAGAGTATCAAAGTTTTTAATTCTCCGCCGCTTAGAATAACTTGTTCTATATTGGTTGAATCCAGGTCTACTTAATACATTGTAGCACCTATCTCTAACTATTTTTCTATCATTATATACAAAAACAGAGTCTTTACTATTACTAAGTACCATATCCTTCATCGATTCAAAGTTTATAACACGAGTATTCTTATAGTTTAAGGTAATATCCTTCACTTTACACACCGATTTAATTGTCTGGTTGAAAACAAAAATTATAGCTGTAGTTTTTCGGTCCCGCGGTAACATACTCGGCTATATAGCTTCCTTCACCGTACGCTTCCAGCTCGTCGGTCATCTGTCCAAGGAAATCTCCGCATGTTGGATTCCAGTCGTCGGGTTTCGCCACAAATATGACACGGTCTGTATCATAATACAGAACACGGCGGTCTAGTTTTTCCAGATAACTATATAGCTCTAAACGTGCATGAGCTGTCGTGTAAGCGGCTATGGATACATTAATCGTTTTTTGAGAAACACCTTCACCCTTCGGTCTATCCCAATTTACCATTACTACATTATCATTAATATGGATAATGGATTGTACCTGAACCAATGGATCCGTAAACAATTTAAAAAGTCCTTTGGCTCAGATACAATACTGCACTGACTTAAATTTTCGCGTTGACCAGACTTACCCCAAAAACAAGTTAACATCAGCTTGACCAAGTATCTTAAACCTGGATTTTTCTTAATACTATTAGCGTCTAGTCGAATCCCCTCTTTCTCGTAATATTCCATTATGTACTGCGTCTTCTCGGCCTCTGGCATGCAATGGCTAGGCCACCTTGAACATTCTTGTTTGACTTTCAGGAAATTATCAATGTACCCACTAAATAACCCACCTGGTTTCGTCGCTTTGTCATACGTGGTTACCTCATACTCCCAAATCTCAAAAAGATCCAAAACTTTATAGTTTTTAGCGATAGTCTTACGCAACTCGTTTGCTACAAGCGTTCCAACGAAACTGCGCTCGGTTTCACTATGCTCACATTCTCCTTTATTTAGCTCAGCGCCACAAGTCCTACATAACAAAACATCAGCTTGCCATGCATTTTTAGGGGTAAAACAGGATCATAGAGACTAGAGGGCGGTAGTATTTAACTAAACTCTCCGCCGTGTCCAATAAAATGTTCTTACAATCTAAACCTACATGAATTTTCGGATGACCTACAGGATATTTACAGTATTTATTTGCATAGGGAGCAGATGTCATAATACATAATTTTTACGTTAATGCCGTAACATTCATGGTATAGTTTACTGGCATTAGTGCGGCCACCGTAAAAAGCGTTTCGCGGATTTAAAGGTTCGTCATCCTGGTCACCTAGATTCTATATAAACGCTCTTAACTCATCGTTTGCAAGTATTTGTTTTTTAAATTCGCATTCACGCATTTCGACTAGATTATACCCACGCTCGCGTAGAAATTGGGATCGCGTCGCCGTGTTTTCGTTTCGGGCAAGCATGGAAGTATTTGCGCCAAGCTTAGGATCAATATTAGCCTGGTTGGAGAAACATTCTTTGCAACCGTGCCAATAACACCCTTGAACTTCGTAACGGTATTTGATTCCGCCAAATGACCGTCGACCTTAACACCTTCAGGTGTTCTAAACTCACAAGCTTTCCCTGCGTGCTGTATAGTCACTTGTTGCGAATGTTCCACCCAATGTAACCATTGTATAGCGACTTTTGATTGGTTGTCGGCACGTCTACAGCTGCCTTTTGGAATGAGCCCTATTGTGTTTTCTTTGAGGAAAAGCCTATGAAACACTTTATTGCAGGCATCAGCAAATGTAGTAGCCTCCTCAAACGGGTCGACTTTATTTTGGGTCGCGAAAGTGGACCAGAAACTAATACAACCTTTAACGAGAATCTTAACATCCATTAGGGATTATTTCTCAAACTCCTCACTCATCTTAAAAACATGATTACTTTGAGTCACGTGCCAATCTAAAAGTGTTTGCCGATCATTCGCCGACATCTGATCTGCACAATAATATTTAAGCGGTGGTAAAGGACCCTCGTAATTCTGATTCTCGGATGTCTTGAAGAGATATGGGAAATAGCCTTTGGATTCGGGGAAATTGAAAGTTTTCGGAAATACTGAGAGTGGTAACGGAAATGAAATTAAGGGAATCAATAAACCTATTATAGGCGCATTGAAATTAGTTTTAAGCCAATGGTGATGACTTTGGGTTTCCACTGATTGTTATTAGCTAGCATGCATCTAAGCACAAAACATCCGTCGTATCCCTTCATATTATGCGGGATGCATGTAACTTTAAATTTTCGCGCTCTCTCGGCAACATACGCTAGAAATGATTGAATAGGATTTTCCCTGAAAATGTGCACTCTTTCGCTACACATCGAGCATCGCTCATCCAAATCGTCGATGTGCTGAATACAAGTGGAACAAACATTCGCGGCCACGCATAGATTGGGCTCATGCAGAAATCGATCATTCGTCCCCTCACATACCTTCTCTTGCATGCATTCCAAATCTTAAAAAATAAACCTAGATGGTTTTCCATTACCGCCGTCGCGTCGCACCTTGTTAACAGGCATGTAATAAAAATTACCAATAGGTTTTTCGTTCATGCACGTGGGACAACAACTGTATCCGCACCTATGTTTGCCCTTTACTTCAATGGTTTTGAGACACTTTAAACATCTACGTAATTTTTCGCATAGTTTAGAATTCTTATGGTTTCTAAGGCATTCCTGCACATAAAAATCTCCCTTTTGCACCCAATTTTCAGGTTTTGAACGGAACAAAGTGGTTTCTGATGACAACAAGGACACTGATACATACATTTCGTATGATCTTTTTTGTTATTATAACGTTTTTTGCACTGTTCATAGTAATAACTGCAAGTAAATGCTGAAGTGAGGCTGGTGATAACATTATAATGCTCATCCTCGAGTATTAAATTTAAAACTAGTCTACCCTGTTCCCTAGGACCCTCAAAGTAAAGTGAATCACCTATTCGCGAATTATAAACTGCGATGTAACACTAATAAAAATGATCTCGGACGCCAAGTTATTTTTTAATTATGCTCGGAATAACTAACCTGATGTTTACAATAAAAATTTTACCAAATTGTAAAACATAAAAAAATATACAAACTATGTTTATTAACAGTTAAATTTAAGGTTATATAAAATATATCTTAAAATTAGCCCTATACTAAGAAATCATTAAAACTTATAAATACCTGTTACAAAATGTAATACATCTTCTTGAGAACCCCTGGTGTTGTAAAAAATAAATGCGAAAATGCAAACCAAGGTAATGCAATCCTTGTATCAATGTTGCGCAATAAATCGCAATAACAATGCTTTACGTTGCAAACTTCACCAAAATGGAATTTTATTTCTTATAAATTGCTCTTCAAGAAATTTGGGTAATCCAATGTTTATTGTATTCTCTCGAAAGTTCAAAATAAATATTGGGGTCTACATTTAGATCTGCATTAAAAGCAAAACGCAATCATAAAATGAAAGCGTACGTAACAGTAGAATTAATTGTGCAATTAAAAGCAGTAAAATTAAAGTGTCAAAGTAAAAAAAAAATAAATGCCGGCAAAAAGCAAATGTTTTAGATTTTAGTATTACGAGTTAAATATTTCTTACCATTAAATCAATGGCATGTTTTACAATATTAAAGTGGAAATTCAAAAATGGCTTCCGGCATCAAACAGCGTACCACAAGAAATGAAAAAATGGACGCTTAGGAAGTCAGATGATGACGCCTGCGCGAAAATATGAGCAAAAAATAATAATTTAAAGAAGTGGGAGTATACACTCTTAAGAAGATATGCACTTAAGTTACACCAAAATGCAAATTAAGTTGCCTACCACCATTCCTATAATTCATTAATAATTAAAAATTTTTCTTATATTTACAACTAAATGAACGAAGAACATAAATTACGGTATATTTTAATACAACTCAAAATGGGTTGTTACAATTTTCCTTAGTTGAGGACAAGGAGTTTACTAAATTTGTTACAATGCTCAATCCAAATTACAAAGTGCCTTCGAGGAAAACAGTCTCTAACAGTTTGTTACCTCAGTAATGAGAAAACAAAAGAAGAATTGTTAAATACAACTGATAACATGCAAGTTGTGCGCCTCACTACGGACTGCTGGACGTGTGTGAGTGATAATGCAAAAAATATCGCCACGGCAGTTCGTGAGTGTAAATGGCGTCAGTTGTCTTGTTTTGCACATTCAATAAATTTAGTGGTGCAACATTCAACTCAAGTAGATGCAATATCTGAGATTTTATCAAAAATTAAGTCCACAGTGGAACATTTTAGAAGAAGTTCACATGCTCTTTCGAAATTACATGCAAAGCAACGACTAATGGGATTACCTAAATTAACACTAAAGCAAGACGTCAGAACACGGTGGAATTCCATACTAGACATGTTGTCTAGACGCTTGGAAACCAAAGAATCATTAGTTTCAACCTTAGCTCTTCTAGAAATAGACATCCCAAGAGTAACTTTGGCAGAAGGAAAAATCGTTGAAAAACTGATGTGTTCTGGTAATATTTAAAGTAGTTTCGGAAAAAATAAGTTCGGAAAGGAGAGTTTCACGATCAGAAGTAATACTGTTTGTTAAGATTATAAATAACAGATTCTTTTTATTACGCCAAGATTCTAAAATGCCTGAAGAAATAATATCTGTAATATCACCTGCATACAAGAGGAAATGCTTAGGAGATTCAAGGACGTTGAATAAAATAAATTGTCTGCACAATGCACAATTCTAGATCCTAGTTTTAAAAACACGGTTTTAAGGATGAAAGGAAGTATTCCTTTGACAGAAAGCAGTTACAGCAAAAGCTATCAAATTTAAAAAGTGAAAATCAAAATGAACCACAAGAAAATATAACGGCAATGATCCTAAAACAATCTCCTTCTGTATTATAAGTGTTTTGTAA
Source organism: Vesta saturnalis (assembly GCA_036346205.1). NCBI lineage: Eukaryota > Metazoa > Arthropoda > Insecta > Coleoptera > Lampyridae > Vesta > Vesta saturnalis. The sequence goes on from JARFJB010000799.1 coordinate 7,718,967, forward strand.
CTGTGGTTTCCTATTAATGGAGTTGATCGGCCTATTTCCACAGTTTTCGCTTTTTGAGCGCGACGTTTCGGAAGCGGACTTTGGTTCCGTCATCAGGCTTAGTCCTGTGAAGGGCTGTTTTCCACTTGAGTCGGATTCATATGTTATATATAATTTTTTTCCAAACACTTGACTACTCTCAGATTCGAACTTGATACCTTACACTTACTAGTCTGACACCTTTACCGCTGAGCCATTGACTAATCCAATATATATTTTTTAGAACTTATATATATATATATATATATATATTTGAACTGTAATTTATATGATACAAATATACTTATTCTACTTTGAATTAACTTGTAATGCCTAGCTAGCTTAACAGTCGCATATTAAGACTCTTCACAGGGGAAAGGGATCAAATTTAGAAGGCAATTTAAATGTTTGTGAAAGTGTATATCCTTTTTGTTTATGTTTTATATTAATTTATTTTCACTCTTTTGGAAGTTTATAAGTCCTAATCACTAATTTAAGTCTGTAAATGTTAATTATTCACAATAACTCCAGAACTGCTGGATTATTTATGTCTTATTGTTAATAACAAATGTATTTATTCTGTTTTCTCTTTAGTTTTAGCACTTATTTTACGTTTTCGTACTAACACGAACGTTTTCACATATCTTGTCTGCGTACACTGTAGTTGTGGCATTGATATCTGCCTAATGCTAGTTTTAACATCACGTTTGTTATCTACAGCCTGTAATTCAGGTCTTTTGGGAAAATTATACTTAAATAAACCTACTATCTATAAGGAAATTAATTATATATATATATATATATATATATATATATATTAAACTTGTTTGTGGCTGCGAAGAAGTTTATTGCGCATGCTGTACCGTAAGTTCTTGCGCAGGTGTATTGCGCTTAAGCTCTTCGCACATTATTGGAATCCATATGGGTTTCATTTCTACACTAGTTTGGTTTATTGGATTTTCTGCTAGTGCGATGTATGTGGCTTCTTTGAGTTTCTGACGAGTTGTGTTCTCGTCTTTGCCACTATCTGTATATTATCCCATTAGATGCGGTGGTCTTCGTTTCAGACATGTTCGGCGATTCTTGATCTTTTTGTTTCGCCTTTGCGAACGTTGTTCTTATATTCCTGCGTTTTCACTTTGAGTGGTCTACTGCTCTCTCCTATGTACGCTCTGCCGCATTCGCATGGTAAGTTGTATGCACAATTCTTGGAATTCTGATCTTCATTGTATGGTTTGGTTTTGGTTAGTACTCCCCTGAGCGTTCTGGTCGATTTGAAGACAGTGTGTTTCTTGTATTTGCTGCCTATTCTTCGTATTTTGTCTGAGGTACCTTGTACATATTGTATTATCGCTGTATATTTAGGTTCTTCTTTTTCGGAATATTGTGAAGGGTGCGCTGCTATTTAGATGATCTAGGAATTCATCTAGCTTACGCTTGCCGTGTTGCCAAACTACGAAAGTATCGTCCACGTATCTAAGCCACATCTTTGGTCTCTTTCTCTCTCTCTCTCTCTCTCTCTCTCTCTCTATATATATATATATATATATATATATATATATATATATATATATATATATATTTGAAATGATTAGTAGGCTTAATAAAGGGGCTAGAGTTTATTGAGTTTGAATTTCTCTATAGTAGGCAAGTCAGATAAATTTGTGGAAGTATATAGTTCGTTTCCAATGAGAAAATAGTTACGAGTGCAAAATGATGTGACAAAACAGGCTTTGTGGGGTTTGCGCAAGGTTGTTATTTTCATAATAGCATTGAGCTATACCAGTATCATATAAGAAAGGTCAACATGATGAATATTAATGGGTACGATTAGTTTCGTGTAACATATTTATGTAATTTCGCAGTTTATTCAATGAATTTTAATATTTTGAACACATATCAGATATTGATCACATGGAGTATGATAATTATAATATGTAGAATGTATAAGAACACATTTTATGAACATTTCAAGTGTTATAGACAGTTATTATACAAATTAAAACTACATTTATATTAAGTTAGGTTAAGTATTATTTGTAATAATTTCACAAAATTATAGTTTTTATAGGGTAAGATAAGTTTAAGATAAATTATAAAAACATTTAATAGTAGGTTTCCCTCATTTCAACAAGGAATTTAACTATAAATATGTAATATAAACATAAAATTAGAAAAGTTAGGTTAACTACCTAAATTGTAGATGTGAAGGTGAAAATTTTGTAAAATTGAAATAAAATGGGTTGAAATAAATATATTCTGATACTGTTTTTTTTTTTGTGGAATTTGAATATGTAATTAGTTTAGTTGTAGGATGTAAGATTTATTTGATATTAGTAAATTTAGATTATAAGTTGTCAGAACGACAATTATCGAAGCAAAATAGGGCTTGTGAGATGTCTTTTTATGCGGAATTTTACCCTCATTCCAAATCTGTAATTAAAAATCAAATCCGAATTGTATTAAAGAATATATAGCATAATTTATGTTTTAGTTAAGTTTACAATTTTGTTTAGACCAATCAGAAGCTAGAATCTTTTGTGTGTAATGTAGAAAAAAAATTGAAATTTTGGTATCTAGGAGAAATGTATAAACGGAATTGCTCCTAATTTCTCACTCTCTTACTACTTTTGCTTTTGAAAATTTTTGTGACTAACAAGTCATTTAGTTAGTTAGTGTTATTTGTGTTTACATGTAAGTAACAATTCTTGTAAACATTATCGGATTTGAAACGCGATCGACGTAGAGTTGAGATATCAGAAACAATTGTTTTAACCTATAGCTAAAGTTAAAAATAAGGTTACCGTTCACAATTGTTCGATAAAATTGTAATTGTTTCGTTTTTTAAGATCGTGTGTAAACATCGGGTGATGTGCAATTTTTTTGTATGTTAATAAATTTCTTCAATTATTTTGGATTCGATGTTTATTTTGTTGACAGTGATTAAGATCATAAAATAAATTTTCACTTCAAAACGGAATCTAAAATAAAGGTGCAAGTGAATACAAAAATCTACATAAAATTAAAATACAAAATTAAATGCGAGAAATTATTAAATAAATAATACAACATTTTAAAAACACAAATAAAATAAAGTGCTTGTCTGAAAGTATTTGAGCATTAAGTACAAGGTATTACCACATGAAAAACAGTCAGCAGTTCTTTGATTTGGATGAAATTATGGAATGTTAAGCAGCATATTTGTGACAGCAAGGCAGTACCACCGAAAATTAATAAGTTTACCTCAAACAAAATTGAAATTGTGCTATATATATATATATATATATATATATATATATATATATATATATATATAAGTTCTAAAAAATATGTATTGGATTACTCAATGGCTCAGCGGTAAAGGTCTCAAACTAGTAAGTGAAAGGTACCAAATTGGAATCTGAGAGTAGTCAAGTGCTTGGGAAAAAATTATATATAACATATGAATTCGACTCAAGTGCGAAAACAGTCCTTTTCAGGATTAAGCCTGATGAAGGAAACAGTGTCCGCTTCCGAAATGTCGCGCTCAAAAAGCAAAAACTAGGTAAATAAATGTATGTTTAGTGTGAGTGTTTTGGCATTTTCTATTTTTATTAAGAATTATATCAAACAATATGTTAAACTGTCATAATTTATTGACCTCTAAATGCTCGGACGGCTAGACAATGTAAGATATTTAAACATTTCGAAAGTAGGCTGTGAAATATAAACCCAAAAATTTTATGTAGGTTTGTTTACTAGTTGACATTGTCATTTTCTAACGTAAAAATGGGCCGGGGATTAGTCACACCGTTAGAAATTCGAGAATTGATTGTTAAAAAACATAAAGAAGGCAAGTCTGATCTTGAAGCATCAAAATCAATAATTGGAGAAATCTTTAAGAAACACAGGAAACTGGTAATTTAACTGTTTGTGGTAAAAGAACTGGACGCCCAAGATTAGTAACTGAAAGCAATAGAAGACTTTTGTCTCAAAGAAGATCAACATTGCGCGAAATTACCTCTTTTTGGAATCAGCAAACTGGGTTAAATTTTGGAAGAGTGTTGCCGGAAGTGGATTAATAAATTTGGGCTTAGTTTTTATAAGATATGATATGCTTAAAGGTTGCTAAAATAATTCGTGACATTTGAGTAGTTTTTGCACGCTAAAGAAAAACATTGTTAACTCAAAAACAAAAAAAGAAACCTCTTGTGGACTGGTGCCATTGTTGTACGTATATCAGTTTTGTTATCATCCTTGCTATTTATATGTCCATTTAAGCGCGGGTAATCGATGACCGTTAATTCTTCTTCATTCTCGTTGATTATGCGAGTCGCTTGGTTCGTGACGTCAACTGTTGTCTTCAAATCCTTAACGTGCATTTCTCCCGCGTTTTTTTTTGTGTGCTGGGTTCTCGGAGTTCTACTATCACGGGCGATTTTATCTTGTGTATTAGGTACGGTCCGTCGTGCATTTCCGCTAATTTTGCAGCGAACTTTTTAGCTTTACTTGACAGGTGGTGTGTTTTCTTATATACTAGATCTCCTATCCGGGGGCGGTAGGCTCTATGACGAAGATTATAATGTCAGCGTTGAACTTCAAAGCTTTTTGTTAATTGATCTCGGGGTAATTCTTGTAATTCTTTTAAGTATCTCATGTGCTTCTCTTGCTCCGGTGCGGTTAATGCGGTACCTTTTTACGGTGATACTTGCTGCGTGACGCATGCTCCCGGGGAACCAAGTTCTCTACCTAAATTTAATAGGGCTGGTGAAAAGCCTGTTGAATTGTGCTGTACCGTGTTAATTGCAAACGAGATTTCAGGCAGGCGGACATCCCATTCCTTTTGATTGTCCTTTGTAAATTGCGCGACCATTGTTCCGATCACTTTATTAGCTCGTTCCACTGGAGGCTGGTGGAGTCAGACGGTGATGAATCCCATGATCCTTTAGGAACGTACGGAACAACTTACTTGTATATTGTGGACCATTGTCGGATATCAGGTTACTCGGAGTACCAAAGCGATAGATTACTTGTTCCCTAACAGCTTGGATAATAGGCGGGATGGTAGCGTTGCGGAGCGGTTTGATTTCAACCCATTTGGTTAACCGGTCTTGAAAGACTAGTATAAACTTATGTCCTTTCTCGGAGCGCGGCAGACGGCCGATGAGGTCGGTACTCACATTATCCCAGGTATGTCCAGGTTGTGAGAAGTACATTTCTTCCGACGGTTTTTGTGTAAGGGTCTTATAGGCCTGGCAGCTTCTGCATGATCTTACGTATTTTATTACATTCCGCTTTATGGTAGGCCAGTAGTAATTTCTGTATATCCGGCACAAGGTTTTTGCGATCCCTAAGTGACCTGCGGTCGGAGCATCATGGCACTCGTTTAGAATCTCTCGGCGCTTCTCCTGCGGTACGCATATCTTCCAATGCGCGTGGCTTCCCATCTGTTTTTCTGGTGTTGGGTTTGGGATGGATCGAAGTAACTGTCCTCCTTCTACTTTATATCGCGGATATTTTTCAGAGTGCTCTCGGGTTTGTTGGATTATGCGCTGGTACCACGGGCAAGCTACTTCTGTCATTTCCAGGGGAGACAAATCGGTGGGGGGTTTGGTCTCTTCGTGTAGTCGGGACAACGCGTCGGCCACGTTATTCAAGGCACCCTTACGGTATTCTACTTGGAAATCAAATTGTTGTAACTCCATTATCCATCTAGCGAATCTGGATGTTGGTTTTTCGTGCGTGCGAAGCAATTTGAGACTTCTATGATCGGTGAGTACTGTAAATTTGTAGCCTTCTAAGCACCCTTTTAGCTTTTGTATCAACCACAGTAGAGTCAGGCATTCTTGTTCGATAGTGGAATAGTTTCTCTCGGTCGGATTCAGTGCTCTACTGATGTATGCAATCACTCTTTCGTCGGGTGTTTGTCCCTGCCCCTGCGTAAGAACAAAAGGTTGTGTAAAATCCGGACAAGCTAACACTGGCGGGGCGGTTAATGCTTCTTTAATCTTGCCGAAAGCCTGATACTGTCTTTCAGTCCATTTATATTTAGTATTCTTCTTCAACAGCTCGGCCAGGGGCTTGCTTAGTTGAGGAAATCCGTTGACGTACTTACGGTACCAGGATGCGAGACCAAAGAACCGGCGTAATTGTTTAACGGTACGAGGGGCGGGTATCTGGGTTATTGCGTCGATTTTCTCGGGGTCTGGTAGGATTCCTCGGGACGTAACGATGTGTCCTAGATATTTAAGTTGTGTTCGACAAAAACAACACTTGTCTGGCTGTAGCTGAAATCCGTTATCCCGGAGTCTTTGAAATACTTCGCGTAGATTCTGTAAGTGTTCTTGGAAGGTCTTTCCTAGGACTATAATATCATCAAGGTAGACAAACGCGCGTCCAACCAGTTCAGGACCGATTACTGTGTCTAGGAATCGCTGGAAGGTAGCGGGGGCGGAATGAAGTCCAAACGGGAGAACTTTAAATTGGAACAATCCTCGTCCTGGTACTGTAAAGGCGGTAATTGGTCTACTTTCGTCCTCTAAGGGGACTTGCCAGTATCCTTGCTTCAAATCTAATGTACTCACGTAGCCTGCTCCTCGTAATTGATCCAAAATTCCTTGAATGTAGGGCAGCGGGTATGCTTCTTTTACGGTAATTTGGTTTACTTCACGATAGTCCACACAGAATCGGTACGAGCCTGCGGGTTTCTTGACTAGTATGACGGGGGAGCTCCAAGGGCTGCGAGACGGTTCAATTATATCTTCTTCTAGCATCCGGTCAACTTCTTGGTTAATTATCTCCTACATGGCTGGATTGCGGGGATAATATCGTTGCTCTTTTTCTATAAATTCGTTGAGCACGGGCAGCTGGTCCTCGTCTATTCCTTGGATTTCACTCAAACCTCTTTGTACGGAGCTTTGTAATGGGATACGTATTCCGAAAATTTCTAATTGCTTCTGGTGTATGTGGATAGCGGCTTGGAGATGTTCAAGCACGTCTAATCCGATCATGATGTCGGTGGACAGCTGCGGTATGTAATAGCCCGGTAGCTGGAGCCTTTGTTTATCTATACCGGCGGGGAAAATGTACAAGCCGCGGGTTTCAGCCAGGGAACTGTCAGCTAGGCGTACAGTTGCAGTTTTTAGCGTGCTCAGATATACTTGGTTAGTGATCAACAAGTTCTTTACTTTCTCTCCTGTATACGTTCTCGATGTTCCGGTATCGATTAATGCATTTACGGGTGTATTAAAGATGACAATCTTGAGAAAGAGTCTATCATCAGAGGGATGATGTGACCATTCATCTGGTTTTCTCTCGTTAAACTGCGCCACGGTTTGTAGCCAAGCGTTCTATTCGGTCGAGGGCACCCTCTTTCCAGGTCTGGGGGCCGGGGTGGTTAAAGCTTTCTGGTTGGTCTTTACCGGCGTGCACAGTTTTCAGACCTCGGACAGGGGCAATCATGGGATAACACATCTGTCTTTCCGCATCTAGACCAAATGCCTTGAAGGGACCTCTACAGTAAACCTTCAGGTGTCCTGGCTTTCCCATCGCCAACAGACGCCTTGTCTATTGTACGGGGTCGTCTCTGTTGCTGGTCTTCTTACGGTGACAACGGTAGCTTCAGGGGACCGGGCTGGTGGTTCATCGGTTGCAGGAGTTACGCCGCTGAAACGCACTTTCGGTCGGTTATGGTTGGGAGACGGGGAATGCATTTGTGGTGGTAGCATTTTAAATTGCGCGACTAGTTCCAGGAGTCCGGTCAGGTCAGTAAAATCGTGCTGGCGCAGGTATGTAATATTTGTAATCTACCTTCTTGATTATCGTAGATTCGCTGTAGTTGCGCTTCTGGGGACATGTTTCCATGACGTCAGTATAGCTGTAACATATTCAGAAGCTTTTTCTCGTGGTCTCTGCAATCTGTTCCTTATTTCCTCTTCCAATTGGAATTGATGACGCGGCGGTAAAAACTGTAATCTAAAACTTTTGAGAAAGTCTAGCCAGGTCGTCCATGATCTTTGATTATTTCGGTACCACAATAAGATCGGTTCTTTAATAGCTCGGGTCACTTACCCCATCATATTTTACACCCATTTGCGTATACGGTCGCAAACATCTGCGCGTCTAGTTTCTGGGTTGCCTGTATTATTTTCTGTCGGTGGTGACGGAATTTGAACAACGGGTGTAGTAATTGTCGGTGTGTGGGCGGTGACTTGACCTTCTCCGGTGCGTATGTATTTCACTAAACGAGCTCTTAGTGCATCAACGTTTCCACCAGTTTCCAGTGTATATTTACGGGCTTCTTCGGTTAACTCTTCCTTCTTCAGGTGATAGATCCATCTTACCCTCGCGTCCGTTTCTTCTGTATTCCTCGGTACACTCATTCTGAAATAATTTGTTAGTGCCCCTGAAAAAGAGAATATAAATTAATTTAGTGTTGCACGGCTTCTAGTGTCCTGGGTTGTTTCTATAACAGAAATTATCTATTGTTCAGTGTGTTTTCTCGGAGCCGCACGTTCGGGTGCTATTTTATATATTATGCTTTATTTGTTTAAGTTTATTAATAAAAATGGATAGTTTTCATTTTTCCCATTTAGCTCAGTCGTATTTTGGACTTGCAAAATAAGGATCGGGGTTCGTTATGAAGGTCCTCAACACTCTAAACAAATAGATTAAAAAGTTTATATACATTTATTTCCTATTTTTTTATAAATTTAATTTTTATAATTTAAACTACTTAAATAAGATAAACCAACATATTTACAGATGGATTCTCCTTTTCGGGTTGCTCCTGGGAGGAGGGTTAGGTGGTCCTCTGGAGTTTCTGCAATGTAACATTAATAGAAGGGTTGGTTTTTGACTTTTAATCTACGTCCTTTGACTGGTTTGAATTTACTTGTTTAACTACCGAAATAAAAATAAATAATTTTACCTGAATGCGTCCCTGTATAAACGACAGAAGTCGGCAGCAAGATAAAACTGTTCTAAACACGCGTGAGATAAGACGCCGAGTTCAGTGCTCTGCCTTCAAAGAAATAATTGATATTTTAAAGTGGTCGGATTTCAAACGTATAAGAATAATATAGTTTTATACCTGCTTTTCTTATGAAAATAAACTCATTCACGTTTAAATTCAATTTTGCCCTTGTAAATAAATGAATGCTCTTCGTTTTGAAGGTAGATTTTGTACGGCAGCTGCGGATTATTTGTTTATTTTCCGATATTAATTATATTAGTACACATGTTTTTATTTAAATGAAATAATTTTGTTATGTTGGCCGGATTTAAAATATAAAACCTTTGTTTCTATTAAACTGAATCGTTCGCGTCTAACAATAATGATATTAATTATTTAACGCGAAATATTTTATCGGATAGTTTCTGGTTTACAGGTAACAATCTTACTAATTGCAAACGGTAAAACTTACGTTTTTCGGTGCTGGCGGCGGCGGTTTAATTACAGGTGATAATTTAGTACTGACGAACACGTCTATTTTTTACGGTTATGTTTCGATTTTACTGGATTAACGGTGTAAACTAGGTGTTCAGCTTAATCTCCCGGCGAGGTTTTAATTACAGGTACTCTGCGGTTTCTGGTACGTTTGTAGAGGTGTTTTTGTTTTAGTGTTAGTGTAAATTTATGTAGGTGGGTCTCCTTTGTTAGTAATCTGGCTAACTACCCGTTAAACCAAACAAGAGGATCTCCGGCGGTCAATGGAATGTAGGGCAACCATCCTCCAAACTCCACAGTCGTAGGTGTCTAGTAAGGAAAGAGTATGTCGGGCTTCCAACCCTGCATATCCCTCTCACCAGGTGTATAGTGATGTAGGCAGTGGCGAAACTACAAAATTTTTCTGGGGGGGCCAGGCCCCACGGGCTCTTTTTGGGGAGGGGTGCGTATAACAATTTTGTTGGGGCGTACACACCACTTTTTTATAAATGCATGCGCATGAAAACTACGTCAATCTTGTTTTCACTCTCAATTTTAAACAGTTTTGGTTTTCATCATCATGGTTTGTCATATACCTACTTTAAGTAAAAGACTTTCTTATTTTCAAATTTTATTTAGGAAATATAACATATAAGTATGAATAAAAAAAACTTTAAACTAATTTTAGTTTTCTATCTATTTTTATACAAACAGAGAGAACTTGTTCAGCCGACAATTTCTGCTTAACTAAAGCATTTTCGATACAGAGAAGTGATAAATTTGAAAATCTATCTTGTACCATTGTGGTTCTCAGCCATGTTTTTATCCGCCTCATAGCGGAGAAACTTCTTTCGCAACCAGCTGAACTGATTGGAAGGCCTACAGCAATTTGTAGTAATTAGTAAAGATTTGGAGTCAGATCCCCCTTCACTTGAACTTTTAGATTTTCCAACGTGATTTCAAGATTTTTATTTTTGAATTAATTTCGTATCACTAAAACTTTAGCTTGAAGTGTTGAGATTTCGATATTGAAGGCCCTCTGATAATTGGCGACGAACTCAAATGCTTGATCCAAATCTAGCTTCATAAAGGAATCAGTCGATCTTGCAAGGGGAAGATTTTCAAATCGTTTTTTCGTATTGCCAATCACGTTGTCCATGACTTGGTAGTAAATGTTGACTTTCTAGTATTCGGGAGCTGTAGTTCCTGCAAGTATGTCGATCAGAGATGATTTACCCAGGGTTGAGTCAGATAGATATTCATTAAGCCTTTGTGGTTGCTTCCTTTTTTTTTGAAATCCTTAAAGGCTCCAAACAAATGTCTTGCTCTCCTGAGAATTTTTCTATTTCACTCCACAGGTCCTCAAATTTGTTCATCTTCTCTTCAAAGCTACTTATAGTGCTATCTATGATATCACTAGCCTGACCTAGTGTGGCATCTTTTCTCTGAAAATATTTACTCAGTACATTTGCGACCATTAACACTGAATGGAAGACGAACAAACAAACGATAAATTGTGGCTTTATCATTGATGCGTGTATTCCAAGCGCTTCTACAAAATTTTTGTCTCGCCTTTGTTCAATTTCCTCATCCAGAGCATTTCGAATTGCTTGGAAATTTTTCAAAAGGGATTTGCAATTTTCATATCGACAACTCCACCTGGTACTGCTAAGACTTCCCGTTGCGCCCCCCGACTGTATACCTAGAGCATCACGGGCGTTTATGAGATGAGAGTGATGACCGGGTTGAGAAAAGTGGACGTATATTGCCTCCAGAGTGTTAGAAAATGCAGCTGCAGTAGACACCTTAGCACACCTGTCGACAATTACCAAGTTCATCCTCTGTGCCAAGCAATGAAAGTAAATGGCTTGTGGTTGATCCTCCCTTATTTTGGCTTGCAGTCCTTGGTGTTTCCCAGACATAACATTGGCTCCATCATAAGATCGGCCAATTAATATGGCGTTATTCAACAAACTGCATTTACTTAGATACTTTTTAGTAAGTATTTTTAAACTTTCGGCATCTCTAGAAGAAGAACAATCTACGAAACCAAGAAAACGTTCCTCAACTTCCAAGCCTACGGTATATCTGATTGCCACGGACAATTGTTCTTGTTTGTAGCACCTAGTTTCATCAACCATTATCGAAAAAAAACCACATTGCCGCACTTCTTCTACAATCTGTTCAATAACAAGTTGAGATGCGATGTTTATTATTTCATTTTGTATTTTGGAACTGCAATAACTGATATGTCTATCTAGATGCATCGAAAAATTCGTGTCACGTTTTGCCATAAGTTCACCCAACTCCAGAAAATTTCCTCGGTTAGTAGATGTTGCGTCTTCTCGGTGCCCTCGGAGTGGCAGCCCTTGACGTGTCAAGTATAAAATCATGTCGATTAATTTTATCATATAATCTCGGTTCTGTATTATCATTTCTTCATGTTGTATGGTTAGCTTCTTATGAACATCTCCGGCCTTCAAGGAATGCTGGTAGCCTACAAACCTTTGCATACAGTCACTGTGAGCCAAAGAGGTGTCATGTTTTTTCAGCGACTTACTTAGTTTCCTCTAATTAATGAACCCATTAATCGAAAACTTTTTATTTTGATCTCGAATATTTGCAGAATGCCTCTTGGCTGCGAAGGACCACTATCAAGAGTTCCCAGATCTTGATCTTCTGGATCATTCTACAGATGTAAAAACAGCGGATGTTTTGCTACCTTGCCCTTCTTCAGCGGCTTTATTTACATCTTCTCGTATGCCTCCACCAACATTTTCTATATTTGAAGTTGAAGATTGTGTTAAATCACAAGCTATCTCAATATATGTTGTTGAGTCACATACTGGAGTAGACGTTTGCCTTGTCTCAGTCTCATCTTTGTCGGGTTGATTTGTGGCAGATTTGAAAAACGATCGTGTCTTTGAATTTCTTCATGTTCAAACCGCCCACAAACTGCAATCTGCAACGCAAATAAAAACAAATTTATAAACACCGAAGCTAACTGGTCGGACACTGATGGGGAAACAAGTAAAAGGCGTGAAAGAAAGTACAAATCAAAATCCCTTTGCGGTTTTAACTTTAAACTATTATTATTATTAGCTGAAACTTGTGATGCAATCTTTCCTTTTTTTTCCACCCATCAAAATTTTAACTTCTTATAATACTCTACAACAAACATACAAATAAGTAAAATTACCTTAGTCCTTAGGTGTTTGTGGCAGTTGGCCTTGGCAGTGGCTATTTGTTTGCTTTGATGTTTTATTTCACACAGCACAGTGCTGTTAGCACAGAAGACTCAGAACATGGAACACCGAACACAGGTATATTGGCACTTGGCTCATAATAATAATAATAATAATATTACATAAAACATTAAACATAACTATAACAAGTACTAACCCCATGAATTCATCGTGCGTTGCAGCGTTGCTTATATAGGTACCGATGACGCAATCAACCCTTTTCGAATCTTCTAGAAGTTCGATGACTAATAATTTACGTAAGCTGCTGTCTGCGTCTGCCGAGGCATCGTAATTATGATTCATACATCTAGATTGTTCGGAATAATGAGTCACCATTTCCGGTATGTTACACTATTTTTAAGTTTCAAGTCTCGTTTCCTTTATAAAAAGTTATCTTTTAGAATGTTAATGTAAACTGTATGTAAACTATTCTAATCTACTAATCTTTGCGGCGTCTTTATGTTTGCTGGGTTTACTACATTGTGAAAGAGGAACTATACATGCTATTGTTTATGCATCAACACTCAACGCATATCAGTATCATGAACCAAAACAATTCCAAGAGCAGCACACTCACAGTCAGCAGTCTACCGCCGCCGCGCCGCTTAGCTAAACAAATATTATTTCACCGATACAACTTATGCTCGAATGCCGAATATTCTAATGTCCTTACATAATAAATAATAATTAATAATTGTACTTATCACTATGTCACTATTACTACTCGTTTGTTTATCGCAATGGTTTAAGATTTAACGAATTAAGTTGTTAGATGGAATTTAAGATAAGAATGAAAAATGGGGAAGTGCTCCGTTTTTCTGGGGTGTGTCACGGCTTGCCTGGGGTGTGCCTGGCACACCTTGCACCCCCCCTAGTTTCGCCACTGGATGTAGGTATCTCAACTTACGTACGTTCCACGTTAGATCTCTGCAACTCTAACCCTTTGGCTTCGGTGATGATATCAAGTCGCGGAGTTGCGTTTTCTGTATCGAACGGCAGTTACAGGCTGGCGGTTTTAAACAGGTAGTAGTCGGGGCGAGCGCGACGATAGAGAACACGATTTCTATTCGGATTCTTCTGGTAGAGTTCTAGATCTAGATAGCGGCGCGTGCCACGTTTTTATAAAGAATTCGCAAGGGCGGTTACAAAACTTTTGGGTGAGGTTCCGTTGGCCAGTATTGGCGGAAGATGCTCTGACGTATGCAAACTTTTAAACGTTTTTGAGATTTACGTCTGTAGGGAGAATGCATGATTGTGCAATTTTCTGCAACGTTATGAAATATGTTTAAATTTTACTAAAAATTCTACGATTTTTTATAATTGCTTGCACCTGTGCACTTAGCAAGTCACTTTATCTTAATAAATTCCGCGAATTTTATATCAGTACTGGTATTTTATTTAGCAAATAATTAATCATGACAGGAAAATTTTTATAAAGGACGGCGTCTTGTTAATAAACTTTAGGAAACTAATTAATAATAGTAAAAAATTGGGATATCTGACGGCATGCCTTTACAATCTACATTAAAAGATACAAATGTTAAATTCATTATTTATTTTGATTACGTGTAGTTCAACTAGAGTAAAAATACTTTCAGAACAACACAATGAGTCATGAAAAGCTGCGCGAAAATCAGCTGGTTTGCCAGTGGCGTTGCACGAAAATTTCATAAATGGGTTATGGGGTTAAACAGAAATGTGACAAATTGAAGTTAAACCAAGCGATAATTTATATAAGACAATGTTTTGTGAAATTTAGCAATTATAGCTTAGTTTACGATTACAAATAGGCGCAGTTTTGTTTTGGAGCTCCTTGAATACTGGTCATCAACAATATCTGCTGAATAACTTTATTTACAGAATAACAAAATGATCTTACAAAAGTACAATTTATAATTTACCCTAAACTACTGTAAAACGATACATGTACCCGCAAAGCATGAAAGAAAACCTTAATATCCGGCTCTTTAAGGGAAAGTTTAATAGTATGTCGAATGTTGAAACTTAATAAACTAAATATACTATTTATAACGCCCCAAAAAGCATATTGTATTTTAGAAAACTATGTAAACGAATTCACATTAATTAAAACGTAGATGTGTATAACAAAAGCTTTCAAATTAATAACACAAGTAGTAAAGGAACAAGAAGTAACAGCACCAAATTCTTATTAGTTTGAATGCGATTACTTATTACTTTGGTTTAGGAGTAGATTATTTTAAAATTTATTTATTCACAAACAGAATATAAAATGAACACGTAAATATTTACAGAAATATAAAATGCTAACTCACAAAAATGAATTGAGAATTATAATTAAATCTTTCACTAAAATTATGCCACACAACAACTTACGACAAAAATCTAATCATAGGAAATTACAATTGCTAAAATTTATTTTTAGTATACCTAACGTAAAATTCTGGTAAATAGATTTTGTTTTAGGGTTTAAACAATTTAATCAACACACTTCATTTTGGTTGAAACTACACATTCACCTTAGTTTTATAAAACTATCAAAACATTAAATAGATCACGATACAAGGTGTGTTTCATTGTGGGAACTGAACAAGTTGCAAAGTACTTATAATGTGTGTAAATTGTAAATATTCCCTAATAAATTATTTTATTTTGTGCTCGGTCCTGCTTGTTGTAAGTCAAAGTCAGGCAATAGAGAAATTCCAAGATCCCCCTCATCTTCATCGTCGGAAGATTCTTCAGTAGATTCATCTGAATCGCCTGTATTCACAACGAATCTAAAATCATCATATGATTTGTCAAACATGTGTTCTTTGTACTTGTATTCTTCAACTACTTTATCAACATGTGTACATATGTTTGCCCAATCTTCTAGGAGTTATCGTGGAAAAATTTTCTTCACATAATTTTATTACAGCCTTTAATTTAATCTAGATGAAACGTACTGCTTCACTGCAGCCCATATTTTCCCAATTGGGTTTCGTTCTGGATGATACGGAGGAAGTCTAAGCACTATATGGTCATGTTTTGCTAATTCAGTATCTAAAATATACTGTTTTGACTTATGCTCCTTGATTATTGCATACAACACAGGTTTTGTTGAAAGAGGATCATGCATAATTGAATGTTGACAAAGCCACATAATCATATCGTCCTTTTTGGTCATGGATGTTGAATCTTTATTTATTACCATATTGTGATATGATGCATTATCGATGACAAGTGTAACTCGCTTTGATATTTTCTGCAACAGCTGCTTCTGCACCCACTGCATAAAATTTTTATGGTTCATGTCGTTGTGGTAATCTCCTGATGTACTTCCTATAATTAATAAGATTTAGTTTTAGACTACAATTATGATAATGATCTCGTACTTGATTTGAACATAAGTAGTGCATTATTAACAAAACCTTCAGATCCACCAGCATGTAGGGGAAGAGGGGGTAAGATGACGAATCGGGTAAGATGACGAATTCTCGATATTTTCTAAATGTAGGAGTTTGGCAACATTGGCATCAAGTCAGAACCTAAAATTTGGTCGTCTAGTGCCGGCATTTGATTGCAATTGCAGTTAGGACTAGAGTTTAGTACGAGACAAGCGTTGGTACGAATAGGGTGTTAGTGTTAAGAATATTTGTGCTTTCCTAAATAAGGTTTTTCCGATTCTGTGTAAGTATTAATTAACTGTTGAATTTTTTTTTAGAAACTGATATCTTTTATGAGTAACCTAATTGCAGAAAACATTTGTTGTAAATAATAAATTTGACTTATGATTTTTAAAATTAAACACGGAACTTGCGGGTAAGATAACGAACTGTTCGGCATCTTACCCGACAGAACTACAAATTAATTAGGCCATGCTTTTAATTTTAGGTTTATATAAATATGGGTAAAATATATAAAAGAAAAACTGACAGACAATCATGGTCGAAAGATAATATGAAAACCGCACTGACTAAAGTCAGAAATCAGCAGTTAACCCTTAAGTAGGCGCTATAGTGTAAAAAGTACACTGTGGCTTTTCAAACGGCTGTATTATTGTTCTAAAGTGTATCCCCCCACTGGCCGTGATATGTAACCTCAAAGTCATCATTTCTCTTGATGTTCAGTTCAATTTCAGGTAGCGTGGGTTTCTTGTGCAGAATTTGTTACAGTTGATAGCGGATAAATACATTGACCGTGTACTTAATACACATAGCGATTAACCATGTAAGTAATTTTTTTATTTTTTATACATAAGGTGTTTGAAAATTTGTCACTATTTTAATTAATTATGCATTTTTAGGGACCAGATTCATATTAAAAATCCAAATAAGTTGACACAGGAAGAACTGGAACTTATTGCGCAGGCGATTGCCGAGGAGTCAGAGGAGGAAATCGTTGGAGGTTCTGATGACGATGCTTCAGATGAAAATATTGCTGTAAGTGAACATGATACGAGTTCGGAGGAGGAAGCGGAAGACAGCTACAGCGAAATAATACAGCTCAATAAACCACCAACCAGAGGACTATGTTTTTTTGGTAAAGATACTGAAACTGTGTGGAGGAAACATCCCGCAAAAAGTAAGTTCGCAAAACATGCTCATAAAAACGTGGTAAAAATTTTTCCTCGCCCTTTGCTAAACCGACAAGAAATAATAAATTCAGAGACAGTGTTTATCAAATTTATTACACCTGCAATGTTAGAAGAAATTTTAAGATGTACAAATATATTCATTAGACAAAAACAAGAAGCATTTGCCAGAATTAGGGATGTCAAAGAAGCTACAATGGAAGAAATGTTAGCATTTGTAGGGACCTTATATTTCTTGGGACTTAAAAAACAGAGCCATACCGACTTCCGCGAAGTTTGGGACGCCGATACAGGCAACATAATTTCTAGAGCTTGTATGAGCGCCAAGAGATTTTATTTTGCTTTCAGCAATTGTTTTGATGACAAAGCCAGCAGGGAAGAAAGAAGGCAAACAGATAAACTTACTCCAATTAGAATAATTTTAGATACTTTTATATCTAATTGCAGAAATAATTACGTTCTGAGATTGTCGATGAGATGTTAATACCATACAGGGGCCGGTGTAGCTTTATCCAGTACATTCCCAATAAACCGGCCAAATATGGTCTAAAAATGTTCGCGTTATGCGACTCAAAGACATTTTATATTGCCAATCTGGAATTGTACTGTGGTAAACAACCTGATGGCCCATACGCGCAATCAAATACTCCTTCTGAGGTAGTGTTCAGGTTAGTTGATTCATATAAAGGGAAAAATAGAAACCTGACGTGTGATAACTGGTACACCAGTTATCCTTTAGCTAAAGAATTACTGAAGCGAAAAATCACACTAGTCGGTACGATAAAAAAAAAAGGGAGATTCCGATTGAACTTCAGCCCAATAAAAGTAGGCCCGTTCCATCATCGATATTTGCATTCCAAGACGATGTAACACTGGTTTCTTTCAGCAACAAAAAGAATAAAGCTGTCCTCTTGCTGTCGACTATGCATGCTGACAGTGAGGATTTAGTAGATCGAAATACTTCAAAGCCCGATATCGTCCTATTTTATAACTCGACTAAAGGGGGAATAGATGTATTTTTTCAAATTTTGAATATAGCAGGGCTAAATTCTAATATAGTATACAACCTTTTATTTCCGGAAAATAAGGACAATAATAGGCGAAGAATTTTTCTAAAAAATTTAGCTCTGTTGCTGATGAAGCCACATCTACAAATGAGAGCTAAAATCCCAAACCTGCCATGTGACGTGAAACAATATTTGTGCAAATACAAAAATCAAGAAGATACTAATAAAGGAGAAACGGCAGCGATAAGAGGAAAATGTTCCTTTTGTGGATGGAAGAAAAATAGGGTGAATAAGGTGTAATCTGTGCCACAAATTGGCGTGTAAGGAACATGTCATCACTGTACATACATGCCAGGCCTGTCAAGAACAACCAGAACAAGAAGATAGCCCATAAAAGGGTTATGATTATGTTTGGTTTTATTGTGATTTATTATTTTTGAATAATACTTATAATATTACTTTCAAACACATTTTATAACATTTAGGGGTAACTGATTATTTTGTAAATTATTTTTGTTAGTTATATAAAAAATAGCTGAAATATATTTTGTAAAATTTGTTGTATACTTTTACTTATATTGCATTAGGCGGTAGGCAGGAATTATCACAAAAGAAACAAGAAATTAAACCTTGGGAAATAAGTTAGATGTCTATTCAATTCCACAGTGTACAAAATACACGCAGCGACTACTTGTTCAAAAATCTTTGTAGCGCCTACCAGAGGGTTAAGTGTTAATGCTGCCTCAAAAGCATATAATATTCCGGAAGCAACTCTCAGAAGATATTTTAAAAAATATGCTGATGAGGTAAACAGATATCCTACTTTTTTTTTTTTTTTAAAAAAAACCGTTATCCTTTGTGTTGCAGAATGTTCCTGAAAATGCTGGACGTTTTAAAGCAACATTTTCGGATGAACAATTAAATCAACTAAAAAAATATGTGCTAGATGTAGATAAACGGGCATTTGGTTTAACCAAAGATCACTTTAGAAAAATTGCATTCGACTTTGCTGTTCATTGTGGTGTTGCTGATAGGTTCAATACTACTAAGAAAATGGTTGGTAAAGATTTTACAGCAGCGTTTATTAAGAAATGTAATCTGTCACTCCGTAAACCAGAAGCCACTTCCGCACCTAGGTTAATGGCTTTTAACAAAGTTAGTGTGGAAGCTTTCTTCAAAGTCTATAAGGAACTTCATGAACAAATTTCATATTCTGCTACTCAAATTTACAATATAGATGAAACCGGGTTTTCCTCAGTACCTACCAAGGATCATAAAGTATTAACTCCAAAAGGCAATCGTCGAGTGGTTAAGATTTCCTCAGCAGAAAGAGGAGTTAACGTTACTGCTGTTTGTGGCATGAATGCTATTGGAAACTTTATACCACTGTTCCTGATATTTCCAAGAGTAAAGATGCACCCAGCTCTTAAAAATGGAGCGCCCGAAGGAACTATGGCAGTAGCACATCCCTCTGGATGGATGACGTCTGAAATTTTTTTAAAATACTTAGAACATTTCATACAATACACTCGTCCAAACGAAAAAAATCCCGTGTTGATACTAATGGACAATCACACAAGTCATATTTCCTTGGAAGCCATTAAACTGTGCCGTGAAAATCACATAACTCTACTTGGTTTCCCACCGCATACCAGCCATCATATGCAACCGCTGGATGTGACAATATATGGACCTCTCAAAACAGCATATTCGCGATCTTGCGAAGATTTTCTGACAAGTAACCCAGGTCGTCTGATAACGTTATACGATATTGCAACTCTATTTGGAAAAGCAGCAAATGTTGCAAATGCTCATAGTGGCTTTAGAGCCACTGCCATATATCCCATTGATAGCCAGGTGTTTGATATATCTGATTTTGAGGCATCTTTGACAACAAATCGCGATAAACCTTGTTCAACTGAAGTTACAACTACATCTGCCTTGGAAAATACAGAGCTTGAAGAACATGGTGTGTCACAAGAATCTACCGTAGAAGAATCAAGATACCAAGAATCTGATCAGATGTCTATGGAGATTTTAGAAATTCCGATTCCAACTACGCCAGATCCAACTGCCTCAGAAACAGCTGCTCGCACATCCCGTGACTTATTAAATACGAGTCTACCTAAATTACCTGTTGCTGAAATTAAACCAAAACGACCTAGAAAGAAATTGCCGTCTCTAGTTATTTCCAGCACACCGGTGTTAAAGGTTTTGGAAGAAAGGGAAGCTGAAAAGCTAGAAAAAGAAAGGAAAAGAAAAATTAAAGAACAGAAGAAAAGTGAAAAACAAAACACAAAGAAGGTCCTACACTTACAACAAAAAAATAAGAAATCTGCACTGCATATATCTAAAGAAAAAGCGGTTAAAAGAAAAATAGCGTTCGACGACTCTTATGACTCGTCAATTGATGTAAATTACGCTGAGAGTGATAATGACTTAAGAGGACGAGAAGGATTGCATAATATGCAGTGAAAGAGGAAAGGACGAGGTTTGGTGTTGCTGCAATAGTTGTAAGGAGTGGTCCCACGTTGAGTGCACTGGAATGGATAATAAAGAGGCCAAACTCAAGCAATGGACCTGTGATTGGTGTATGTAAATATATATTAAATTTGTTTGTAAGAATAAATGTATTTCATTTTTTAATTTTTTTTAACATTTTGTTTATTTTCTGAAATCTAGATACCTTGTCATCTTACCCTTCACACTTCGTCATCTTACCCTTCACGACGGATAAGATGACGAATATGATGTAGACAGATATATTTAAATATTTTCATTCCAAATATAAACCATTGCGTATTCTAAGTCAATTAGATGGAATATTAATATGGATCAATAACCTTGCAACTAATAGTTTTTGATTTTTTCAAGCTTACTATCGTCATCTTGCCCTCCTCTCCCCTACCATGATAACACATGGACCTTTGCCAATAGGTTTTTTAAAACCCAGAGTAGAAATATCTGTCCAATTTTTTGGGTTTGTATGACAACTGTTGATATAGGACTCATCTGTAAAAATAATTGGTCTCTTATCTTGAATGCATTGCTGCAGTTGACGTAAATATTGGATACGCTTTAAGCGTATGCCATATGATTCCATCAGAACCTTCCTTTTATCAACAGTGTTGCACCATCTAGAAATTTATGCAATAAGTTAATATGAGTGAATGTTACAAATAGTTATATGACTTACCGAAAACCCAATTTTTTAATAATCTTTCCCAAAGTCGAAAATCCACCTTTAAAATCAATGACCCTTTGCAGAATTTTATTGTGGATACCTGTTAATTTAAATGTAATTATATTTACCATGTAAAAATTGTTTCTTTACCTTTTAACGTAGGCACTCTCTTTTCAATAATATAAAAATGATGTATAATGGATTTTATCTGCTCCAATTCCCCCTGATACAAATTACTTTTAGGGTTTGGTCTGTTGCTTTGCCTTGGGAAATGTCCTTCATATCTGATATAACTTTAGGATAAGGGAATTACCTATGTTCGTAGCAGCTAAAATTCTTCCTAAGTTTGCAAAGGTTTGATCTCTCCTAGGCTTCTGTTTGTCATGAATTCTGACGTTCATAATTTCTCGAGCTTAGCAGGTCCAGGACGAAAGTAATTTTCCACTTGTCAGGGTTAAGTCTGGAATTCGTGTAAGCGTTTATTCTCGCATTTCATTACCGTAGATTTGTTCCAAGTTTTTAGAACTGTATACTAGAATTCTCGGACGCTGTCGAGATGCTCATTATCCGTACTCCGACTGTATCTGTGCGATGATTCCATGTCCTTTTGCTGAAGTTTACGAGTCTTCGGTTTGTATGGTCTAAGCTAATCTACTACTTCCGATTTTTCGATGTAGATCGGGTTTGATTGATCGCATGTACAACGGCAGTTTCTTGGATATTCAAGTGTAATCATATCTGGGTTAGGCAATTTCTGTCATCGATTCGAACGTGCATGTTCAGGCTTACGTATGCGTCTACTTGGAACTATGATCGTTCTAACCCTTAGCATCTATCACCATTGGTGAGGCTATTATCTTGTGGTAGCTGATGTGCAATCTTGTCTACTTCGGATTCGATAGCTTCAGATGTTGTTATCTTAGCAGGTGTGTCCTGCAGCTTCGTCAGTGAGTATTTCTACAGTACGGATTGGCGTTAGTAACACGTCGGCCTTAGTCTTATTATCCAAAGCGCAGCTGCAGTTATCTTTCTTGCAATACTGGAGGCTCTGTCTTCATCGGAGCTGCACTTAGTTTCAGTCCAGTCGAGCTTTTAGTCGTACGGGATGACGTGTCTAGGAATTACGGTTGTTAGTGAACTCGGAACGGCAGATTTGTGGTATTACGTAGTGTCGTGGGTTCGATCGTATCGATTTATCTCGGATCGATGTTTCCAGTTGATCAATTCGTAACTAGATTTCATGTTGAACCGTATTCGAGTACTTGCAATCTGACGTTGTTATCGTCTGAAAGTCTTGCCGTAGCTTAATCGTAGACTTCGTATATCTATGGAGTATCTGCTAAGGATCATAGGCCGAATAGCTCTAGTGAAAGTGAGATTGGTACGATGTCGGAATCAAGGTAACCTGTATGAAGGCGATGGTATCACTGTCACTAGTCTTGCCTAAGCCGTGATCCTGTGTCACGATTTGCTCTAGGTTTAACTGCTTCTTTTCAACACAAATTCGCTACGTAGCCTGCTTCGTACTTTGATCTAGTAATTCTGTTAAGTGTTATGTAGCTTTCATCGGTATCGGATTCGGTTCACACGGTATGAGTCGGATTACGGCTAGATCGGGTTTCTGAGATCGTGCGAGTCTAGGATCGTCGACGTACTGGCTAATTTAATTTTTCGTACATAGCTGATCTGCTGGGTATGAAACGTTGTCTTTCAAGTCTGTGACGAGGTATCCTGTTATTCCTTGTGACTACTCTTCCTGGTACATCGAAATTAGTTGAACTTCCTGAATAGTATGCTGATTGTCGTAGTAAGCTTGGTATGTCGGATCAGTTACTGGAATTCGGTATCATGCCTGTCGGTATCGTGGAAGCTGTATAGCAAGCTGAGAGCTTCATTACGACGAATGTCTACAGCGCTGGTTCTGTAATGCAGGTTATCTGAGCATGTTGCTATTACGGTTAGCTTGCTCTATCTGGAGTTCTACAACTTCTAGTGGTACGTGCCGAGTTCCAGGTCTCGATAAGCTTGATATGTAAATTTCTTTCGAAACTGCTAGGTAGTATTGTCTCATGCATTACTGGTATTGGTGCTCTTGGAGTTCAAGCACGTTCATCCTTCAGATGGACGGGACTGCTGCCGTTCTGCGTTGTTAAACTGGGGCTTTAGCCCTTGACTACGTTCAAACCTGGGCTTCGGGCATTGCTCGGGTTGAATGTTAAGCCTGTACAGATTCAGGTTGTCCGAGATCAGTTGGCTTTCAATGCAACGAGCCTTCTTTGTGTGTCCTCTGATCTGGTACTCTACGTCGCGTTAGTTCCTGGACTTCTGCGGTGTACGTTGCAGTGTACTGAGCTTTCGTGGTATGTGGGAACGGTGATGACTGTTTGCATCTGTTAAATTGCGCGACGTTCCGAGTAATCGTAGGTCAGTTAGGTGCGAGTCGTTGGAATATTTGTAAGTTCCTTCTTGATTATAGTTCTGGTAGTCGGCTTCCAGTAAACGGTCGGCCGGGTTGAATTTTCTTATCCCTCTGAAAATTGGGGGCCCAAACTTCATGGGTTTGGTTTTTTGGGCCCGTTTGTTTTTAAATCTTTCTTTTTCCTTTCTTCCTTGGAAAGTGCCGGGGGTTTTATTTTAGATTACCCCAAAATTTTGGGAAAATGGTTGGGCTTTAAATTGGGTTTTCTTTTAAATCGGGTGGGGTTTTCTATTTTTTCCCTAAGTCACTCTGTAATTTCTTCTTTTTTCCAATTTGTAGTTGGTTGGCGATTGACAATTTGTGAATGGTACGGAGCGTTATCCATAATGATTATACATGGCTTTGTTAAGTTTGGCAAAAGTTGATTTGTTAACCATTTAACGAAGTTTTCCGAATTCATACAATCGTGATAATCGCTGCTTTTATTTGTGGTAGAGAATATAAGTTCTGCTCCTTCTACAAAGCCATCTTCTGTTTCAGCATGTAGAACTATATAACGTTTGCCTTCCCCACCAAGATTCTTAAAGCATTTTGAACTGGAATAAAGTTCATTCGTTTAACTTATCCCGATGACGTCATTTATGCATTAAATCACGAAATGACCGTCGTCTGTAATTTAAAACAAAAATATGAGCACTGATACCAACCTTTCCACAGAACAACTTTCCTTTATTTGCTTATAGGTTGGTTTGTTTCTTCGTTTATTCATTCCTTCTTGAGTTAATATTGTAAAAGATCGGTTCTTTTCAGAACCATTACTTTTTAGTGTTCATTTAAGGTAAAGATTAATTCGTTTTACAGAAAGAGATAACATTTATGTTTTCATTTGTAGCACATCAACATTCCTCGTAGGTCAATTACCGTAGACGAATTGATCCATAACTTAGTCGAATACTTTAATAAAGAAAAACAGAACAACGGGCCCTTATCACCATTAACAGCAGTACATGCAAGGGTTAGCGATGCTTTGAAAATTTACACGAAAACTATTTGTAATGCTTTACGACGACATCAAAATCAAGAAGAAAACAAGGAAAATGTACCTCAACGAAAAAGTCTAAAAACAAAAGACATGGATCAACGACAAAAAAGTGAAATCCGTACTACAATTTACAACATGTATATTAACCATGAACATGTTATATTAGATACGCTCTTAACAAAAATTAAAGAAAGAGGTATCGTCGAGTGTAAAAGGACTAGCCTCTATCACGTTTTGTTGGACATTGGATTTCATTTCAAGCAAACTAAAATAGAAAAGCTCTTTGCGAAAAAAGCTTCAATAGCATCGATGAGGTTAAAATTTTTGAGAAGTTACATCACTTATATGAAACAAGATATCTACAAGCAGTTCGTTTATCTCGACGAAACATGGATATTTGCAAAAGGAAGCAACAAAAGAATATGGCAAGATTCCAGTTCAAAATGCTTTAAGAATCTTGGTGGGGAAGGCAAACGTTATATAGTTCTACATTCTGGAACAGAAGATGGCTTTGTGGAAGGAGCAGAACTTATATTCTCTACCACAAATAAAAGCAGCGATTATCACCATTCTATGAATCCGGAAAACTTTGTTAAATGGTTAACAAATCAACTTTTGCCAAACTTAACAAAGCCATCTATAATAATTATGGATAACGCTCCGTACCATTCACAAATTGTCAATCGCCAATCAACTACAAATTGGAAAAAAGAAGAAATTACAGAGTGGCTTAGGGGGAAAAAAATTACTCATGAAAAAGAAGCATTTAAAACGGAATTACTACATATAGCAAAGCTACGTAAGGAAGAGAAATAATATTTGGTCGATAATATTATTAGAGAACATGGACACGAAATTTTACGCTTGCCTCCATGGGGAATAAACAAAACTTATTATGATAAACACATTGGAAGAGATGGTTATGGGGATGATAATGTCAAACAGATGTGGAAAGAAGCGTTAGAAACAGTTTTCTCCAAAAACTTAATAATAATCTATAATAATTATAATAATAACACATAATGTATGTTATTGTACACTAAAACGTTATAATTTATAACAATAAATTATTTTCAACACAGTCATGCTTAAATGTGAATGAACAAATTTACGTTTTATTACATTATGATGTATTTTTTTTATGTACTCAATAAGTAAGAAACACTTGGTTATAATGTATTTGACACGATACTTTGAATAAGTTTAAAAAAGTGCTATAATTCAATTACATTAAATACACCAATAATTTTGAATTGCAGTATAATAATCTTTTACACAAACAAGTGTATAAACACCGATGATTGAAATTATCATTACGTATTTTGCAATTCGAATGTTTTCTCAAAGCATAATGATTAGTAGCGTTCCTAAAAATTCAATCTTTATGAATAAATCAAATAAATAACCATTAACTCACAAATTTGCAAATAGAATATATTGCAGAAGCTGAAATTCTCAAGTCCTGGGAACAAGAAAAAGTTTATGGTGTCCAAGTCAATCCAATTATACATCCAAACGATAACACAGATACAGAAAATGAAGTGTAGTGAACATTTAATTTCTTGTTTTTAATTGAATTCTTAACGCAAACAGTTTTCTCCAAAAACTTAATAATAATCTATAATAATTATAATAATAACATATAATGTATGTTATTGTACACTAAAACATTATAATTTATAACAATAAATTATTTTCAACACAGTCATGCTTAAATGTGAATGGACAAATTTACGTTTTATTACATTAATGGTTATATTGTGTTTGAAACGATACTTTGAATAAGTTTAAAAAAGTACTATAATTCGATTACATTAAATACACCAATAATTTTGAATTGCAGTATAATAATCTTCTACACAAACAAGTGTATAAATAAACACCGATGACTGAAATTATCATTACGTATTTTGCAATTCGAATGTTTTCTCAAAGCATAATGATTAGTAGCGTTCCTAAAAAATTCAATCTTTATGAATAAATCAAATAAATAACCATTAACTCACAAATGTATTGCCGTCAAAGATATATAATCGCCACTTTTATGTACAAAAGTATTGGAACAATTACTTCCTTTCTTTGGAAGAGTTCATTGTCTTAAGCCTACAAATACCTATTTACAAAATTTTTGCAACATTTTAGAATATATTAACATTCCAAAATTCATCTGCTACGTTTTAAGTTTTATTGAAAATAATATGCTTTTATGTGCGTACATCTACGATACGTAAATAAAACTTTTGTCTTTTATTTGCAAACATTATGACATTTATATTTATGTGAAGTAGTTAAGTTAAAGTTGGTAATGTTGGTATCAAAACTGTTCGTATAAAGAAAACTTAATTTGTTGTTAACGTTATCCTTGTTAGTTAACTTGAGTTAATAAGAGCCATACAAAACGACACTCTTGGAATAATACGTTAGCTAATAGTGTACATTGTATTCAATATGTAGAAAAGGATAGTCATACACAAGTGCGCGTTTGATTCATCGATCAATCGGGATAAGTTAAACGAATGTCCTATAAAGGAAAGTTGTTCTGTGGAAAGGTTGGTATCAGTGCTCATATTTTTGTTTTAAATTACAGTGTTTTAATGCATACATGACGCTATCGGGATAAGTTAAACGAATGAACTTTATAACTCAAGCGTGCACCAAAATGTAAATAAACTACGTAAAATTTCTACGCCTATGAATTGCGCACGCGACAGCAAATTGTCGAATTGTGACCAATATTGGTTTGTGCGCACTGTGTTCTGAAAGTATTTCAACTGTAATTCCCAGCTTGTCTATTTCTATGCGAAATTCAATTAAATTATTAAGCTGATCACTAAATCGACCTTAATATTTCACGTCATAACATGAGTATACACAAAATTAGACTCTCTGCACAAACTGAAAATATAAAAATTTCTAATAGTTCAAATTGAACTTTTATTCATGTCTCAAATGAAATAGTTCGTTCAGGTCACCTTAAATGAATAGTTCATGCGAACGATCGGCCATAAACTACACATTACTTCGAGTTGATAAACAACGATTTGTTCTTATTAGTGAATATTTGTAATCTAACGTTAAAAGTACATATATAATTAAACAACTCACATTTTTCGAAATGTCTGAGATTGACAGGAAACTTGTTAAAGTAGAAACTAAAGAGGAAGAAGGAATAGATTTACTTCTAACCCAACATCTTGTTGTGAATAGTGATTTAATAAAACAAGAAATTGATTGCGGTTCTAGTTTAGACATCATTTCTACAGATGTGAATATTAAGACCAGAGACAACTCTGTTCTCAATACTGTTAGCTCAAGTGAAGTAGAACTTATAAATAAAAGTAGTGTCGAACTATGTCACGAATGTACAGTATGAAAATAATCAATTTAATAATTCAACAACAGTGCAACAAAATTTAAAACATGACACTTTAAAACACACTTCAAATTTTAAATATAAATGTGACCAATGTGTTTATGTAACAAATCACAGATATAGTTTAAAAACTCATTGTAAAAAACATTCTTCAAGTAATGAGTTCAAATGCAACCAATGTGATTATGGAACACATCACAAAGCTCAGCTAACAATTCATCTTAAAAATCACTCTTCAACTTATAAGTACAAATGTAACCAATGTGTTTATGCAACAAATTGCAAAGATAATTTAAAAACTCATTGTAAAAAACATTCTTTAAGTTATGAATTAAGGTGTGACCAAAGTAATTATGTAACGCATCACAAAGATAATTTAAAAATTCATTTTAAAAAACATTCTTCAAGTTATGAGTTCAAATGCAACCAATGTGATTATGTGACATATAAGAAGCGTAATTTAACAATTCATCTTAAAAAACACTCTTTAAGTTACGAATACAATTGTGACCAATGTGATTATGCAACACATTACAAAGGTAGTTTAAACATTCATCTTAAAAAGCACTCTTCAAGTTATGATTTCAAATGCGGCCAATGTGATTATATGACACATTGGAAATATGATTTAAAAAAGCATCTTAAAAAACACTCTTCAAGTTACGAATACAAATGCGACCAATGTGATTATGTAACACATTACAAAGGTAATTTAAACTTTCATCTTAAAAAGCACTCTTCAAGTTACGATTACAATTATAAATGTGACCTATGTGGTTTTGCAACACATTACAAAAGTAGTTTGAACAGCCATCTTAAAAAGCATTCTTCAAATTATGATTACAAATGTAACCAATGTGATTATGTGACACATAGTAAATATGATTTAAAAATTCATCTTAAAAAACACTCTTCAAGTTATGAATATAAATGTGAGCATTGTGTGTATGCGACACATCTCAAATATCATCTAGAATGTCATCTTAAAAAGCACACCCCAAGTTATGAATACAAATGCGACCAATGTGTGTATGCAACACATAACAAAGTTGGCTTTAAACGTCATCTTAAAAAACACATCCCAAGTTACGAATACAAATGCGACCAATGTGATCATGTGGCACATAGTAACTATGATTTAAAAACTCATCTTAAAAAACACTCTTCAAGTTATGAATATAAATGTGACCATTGTGTATATGCAACACATCGCAAATATCATCTAGAACGTCATCTTAAAAAGCACACCCTAAGTTATGAATACAAATGCGACCAATGTGTGTATGAAACACATCGCAAAGATAATCTACAACATCATCTTAAAAAACACACCCCAAGTTACGAATACAAATGCAACCAATGTGTGTATGAAACACATCGCAAAGAAAATCTACAACATCATCTTAAAAAACACACCCCAAGTTACGAATACAAATGTGACCAATGTGATTATGCAACACACTACAAAGGTAGTTTAAACAATCATCTTAAAAACCACTCTTCAAGTCATGAGTTCAAATGTGACCAATGTGTGTATGCAACACATCGCAAATATCATCTAATTCGCCATCTTAAAAAGCACACCCCAAGTTATGAATACAAATGCGACCAATGTGATCATGTGGCACATAGGAAATATGATTTAAAAATGCATCTTAAAAACCACTCGTCAAGTTATGAATATAAATGTGACCAATGTGGGTATGCAACACATCGCAAATATCATCTAAATCGTCATCTTAAAAAGCACACCCCAAGTTATGAATACAAATGCGACCAATGTGCGTATGAAACACATCGCAAAGATAATCTACAACATCATCTTAAAAACATACCCTAATAAGTTATGAATACAAATGCGACCAATGTGATTATGTGACATATAAAAAACATTATTTAAAAATTCATCTTAAAAAACACAAGTTATGCTTACAAATGCAATCAATCTGATTATGCAGCTAAACAGAAAGGTCAATTCATCTTAAAAATCACCCGTCAAGTTATAAATACAAATGTGATTATGCAACACATTACAAGTAATTTAAACACTCATCTTAAAAACACTCAACTTATGAGTACAAATGTGATCAGTGTTATTACACAACACATTGTAAAGATAATTTTAAGTCATCTTAAAAAACATTCTTTACATTACGAATATATAAATGTGTGTTCATGCAACAAATCACAAATATAATTTCAAAATTCATCTTAAAGACCGCTCTTTAAGTTATGAAGGTGACCAATGTGGTTATGTACCAAAATGGAAAGGGGATTTAACCTTTATCTGGTTATCGTGCATCTCACGTGATCGTTAAACCTCTGCATTCTCCCCACAAATATGTAGGAAGCGGTTGTTCATGTACATTCAGAGGTTTTAGTCAAGGTTTAAATAAAAACTGTAAATCTGTAATTTTAACTTAAGGTTATAGTTTGTAAAACTATTATTGCCAAACATTACTTAACATTCTAGTAGTTTTATGTCAATATCAAGATAGTGAATTTACTTATTGCAACAGACAGGATGTATGGTTATGCTTGTGTAAATTGTTCAAGCCATTCTGATTAAGATTTGCAAGTACTTATTTACCCATTGTGATCCTTTTTGAGGAGCCAAATGATTCAAAATTGTAGGAGGGACCATTGGAATCCTACTTCTACGTCACATTTATTTGACGTAAATTTGTTTATATGTATTAATATAAAATCGATAGTTTATAAATTTTAACCACAATTAATATAGATTAACACAATCATAGAAAATGAATAGGAACTGTTGTTGATATGAGAATTTTTAGTCATTAGGTTATTATTATTTTTCAGATGTAAAAAATACAATGTTATAATATCTTATCTACTTAGTTTAACACGTTCACGACACAGTGTACCACCACTTTGTGTAGGCTTGGTGTGCCACCGGTGGTACACGTATTTTACACAATATTGCATATAAAATCATCAAGATATATTTTAGGATATGTTTATGCAAACTAGGCTGTAGCAAAGGGACGTGTACCACTGGTGTTGCTCAGAATACATTTATTGAGAATTTTTTATTGAAATTACAAGGAAAATAAGACTAAATAGAACATATTTATACATAAACTAGAAACATAAAAAACTAAATAAAACATTTATACATAACCTAGTAACTTCATAGAAACTAAAACTATTACAATTTACAAACTAAATAAGAAAGTAAACAAAAAACTTATTTGACATTATGCAGTTTATAGCCATAAAAATTAAAACGAATACAATTTCCAAACTAAATAAAGTAAAAAAAAAATTATTTTACATTATGCAGCTTATTGAAGCAGTCCAAGCACATAGGAGGTTTGTCCTCGCAGTCATCACAATAAGTACCAACTCTTGGTTTTGGCCTTGGCTACTTTACATGCACTTTGTTTGCTTAGTTTCTTGTAACATTCAGTACATCGTTTTCTACTTTGTCTGATTGATCCTTCATACTTTTTCATCGTATGGATTCTTGTCATTTTTTTTATTTGTGTTCTATTTTGCATGTCTTTATTTAACAGATCTTCAATTAATTTCATTCTGAATGTAAGCATATCCATTTTCTTTGTTTTTAGAGGGTTGAATTCATTATATATCACCCACGAA
Organism: Vesta saturnalis; assembly: GCA_036346205.1. Classification (NCBI taxonomy): domain Eukaryota; kingdom Metazoa; phylum Arthropoda; class Insecta; order Coleoptera; family Lampyridae; genus Vesta; species Vesta saturnalis. The sequence goes on from JARFJB010000799.1 coordinate 7,750,837, forward strand.
TTTACAACAGCCGTGCCAAATAAAATTTCAAATAGCACTTTCTTATACCACTTCACCGACTTTCTCAAAGAGGTATAATATGACGACATTTGATCTGAAACGTCGACGCCTTTCTTGGTTTTATTGTAAGCTATAACTGAAAGGGGCTTCAATACATCCTCTCCTTTTCTATTGTTCTTTCCGGTGGGTACCAACTGATCTGTGTGCTTTGGTACGGTGCTTATCATCAACACTGTCCTCTTGTCCATCCATTTTATTACTCGAATATCTTCCTGATTTTCTTCACCATAAACTTGATTCTTTTTCATTTTTTGGGAAGTCACTGTCTTTGGATTCCTCTTTCGGTTGATACGCAAAGTACCACAAATGTAGGTCTTGTTCTCTAACAAAGTACTGGCTAGCTGGACACTCTTACAAAAATTGTCCACATCTTCCTTCGTTCAAGAGCCCTTCCATCAGCTTCATGGCAATATCGTGAGTATGACCATGTTCTTTGTTTCCAGTATTACTTGCGTCATTTTTCCCAGCGTAAATATTCAAATTATACGTATATCCCTCTGGAGTGCAAACCTTGAACAGCTTCACGTCATACTGTAACGGCTCAGTCTGAGCATTTACTTTACTTGTAATGACAAATGTAAACACGTCTTCCTTACTTTAATTACTATTATTACTTAATAGTTCTTACTTTTCCCTTATCTAGCTCAGTCGGAATTTTGTACTTGCAAAATTGGGATCGGGTTCGTTAATCAGGCTCTTAACACGTTGAACAAATAGATTACACAGATTCATATATATTTTATTCCTATTTAATTATATTTCTTATTATGTAACTTAAGATATAAATACAGGCAAATTTGTAATTCTTCCTTCTCCAGGTGGTCTTTAGGCGCCAGCTGTATAATATCTCACGTTCGGGTGTCAAATGTAATGACTTCCTCGGTTGATCTGCAGTCAGGTGGTCCTCTGTAGTTTCTGTAACGTGACGTTAATAGAAGGGTTGGGGTTTTGATTGTTAGTTTTTGTCTTTTAACTGTTTTAATTTATACTGGTTAATTTTAATATAAATAAATTAATAAATAATTTTACCTAAATACGTCCCTGTATAAAATACAGAAGCAGGTAGTCAGATAACGCGATATAAACACGTGCGCGATAAGATGGGTTCAATACTCGGCCTTTAAAATATAATCGATATTTTAAAGAGGTCGTTTAAAAGTGTAAAGTTTTATACCTGCTTTTCTTATGAGAATAAACTCAGTCCCATTTACATTCAATTTTGCCCTTTTAAATAAATGAAAGCTTTTCTTATAAGAATAGCGTTTATACGGTAGCGGAATTTATATTTCTTTTACGATATTAATTATCTTATACCGGTTTTATTTAAACAAAATAAAATTACAAGCTTTTGTTATGTTGGGTGTTTTAAAATATAAAACCTTCGTTTTCTATTTTAAAATAAAATCCTTTCTTTCGCGTTTAACAATCACGATATTGTTTATTTAAGACAGGAAACTATCAGGTAGTCTCTGGTTTACGGGTAACAATCTTAATGCTTGTGAAAGGTGCAACTTACGTTCTTACGATAGCGGTGGTGGTGGTTTCGTTTACTTTACGGGTGGTGGTTTTAACTACTAACGGACACGTCTCGTGTTTACGGTTACGCTTCTATATTACTGGATTTACGGCGTTAACGAGGTGTTCTACTCAATCTTCCGACGAGGTTTCAATTACAGGTATCTGGCGGTCGATGGTACGTTTGTCGAGGTGTATTGCGTGGTGGTGTTTGTGTAAATTTGTGTAGGTTGATCTCCTTTGTAGCAATCTGGGCAAACCACCCGTTATACTAACAGTAGGATTTCGTTCGGTCTAATGGAATGTCGGGCAACTACCCTTCAAACTCCACTGTGTAGGTGTGTATATGTCTGATACTAGAAGAAATACGTTTGGCAATAGAAGAGTATGTCGGGCTTACAACCCTGCATATCCCTATAACCAGGTATCTCAACTTACGTACTTTCAACGTTAGATTTCTGCAACTTCTAACCTTTTAACTTCGGTGATGCTATCAAGTCGCGGAATCGCGGTTTCTACTCGGACGACGGTTTCAGGCGGCTGGTTTACAACAGGTAGTAGTCGGCGCGAATGCGATTTATAGCACACGGTAAAGAAAAGGAAAAACTCTTTTGCAGCGCGTGCCGCGTTTTTATATATAATTCGCAAGGGTGGTTACTAAACTTTTTGGTGAGCTTCCGTAAGCCTGGATTGGTGGAAGATGCTCTGACGTATCAAAACTTGTAAACGTTTTGGGATTTTACGTCTGGAGGGAGGATGCATGATTAATTATTGTGCAATTATATGCAACGTTATGAAATCTGTTTAATTTTTACTAGAATTTCTACGAATCTTTATAATGTCTTGCACCTGTGCATTTAGCGCGTCACGTTATTTTACTAAATTCTGTGAATCGGTATTGGTATTTTACTTAGCAAATAATTAATCATGATAGGAAAATTTTATAAAGGACGGCGTCTTGTTAATAAACTTTGGGAACTAATTAAAATAATAATAAATCGGATCTCTGACGGCGTCCCTTTACAATACTTATGACTTTTGGCCGGTAAATATTGGCGGAACACCAACCGCCCTCTCCAGGGCACTATCGTTTCGTCTATAACGATGTCTTTATCAGGTATCAGCACTTCCTGGAATTTTTGGCAAATCATTTCCGAATTTTGCGTACTTTACACAATCTGTCATTGTTGGTAACATTCTCCACGTTGTTTGAGAAACGCAAAATTTTAATAACAGGTCAAATCGGTGCGTTTCATTACATTTTTGTGCAATCGTTAGTATACATTGGTTTGCTGACCAATACAGTCGCATTTGAGGCAAATGATTGATACCCATGATTATCAAGATGCTAAAAACGTGCGAATTTCCGGTGCATTTGTGTCAGCCCATTGTTTCATAATAGAATGACGTCTAATATTACCTTTGTTTGCTTCAGATTGTATGAACTGCTGTGCATATCGATTTGTTTCCGCGACAATAATATTTATAACATCATCAGTGATAAAATATTTGTAAATTGCTCCTGGGCTTGACAGATCCATATTTGGTAACTGAAGTCCGGTACGTCCAATAAATTGAAAATTATTATGTTGTACATTAGTACAACGTCTCCAGTTATCAACCACTGGTGCATTTGTCGGATTATTTGCACTAGTGCTGCTTTCGTCTGAATCTTCATCTGACATTTCTTCCTCACTGGTGCTATCGTCGGTTGGTTTGTAAGAATCACCAGAGTCCTGAAAGGGATCTTCCTTCTCCTCCGATGCAACATTCTGAAAATCATCCAGCCCAGGTTGATTTCTCAATGAGCAACTTTCGTTTTCATTATCATCATCAGTTTCGGGTTCTACAACCGTCTGCTGTCCTGCTAAAGTGAGAATCTTTTTAGTCCTTGTACTCATTGTTGTATCATAGGATTGCCTGCAACAATAAGCCAAATTGTAGAATATCAATCAGTTTTCAGTGGTGGCCACCGGTGGTACATCGTGGTTCCAAGTGACACCGATCTCATAACCTAAGTGTACCACTGGTGGTACACTTCTAGATTAAGCAGGAAAAGCAATAAAACTTAAATAAAAACACATTTCACATTAAAAAAACATTATTGATATAGTTACAACAAAATTACAACTCTAGGCTGTAGCAAACGATAGCGAAAATAAGGTTTGTCGTGAACGTGTTAAAGAACATATGCTTAACACATAAGCCATATGGCTTGTCCGTGATGCTAACTAACTTATTGCTAAATTTATAATCTTGATTCTAATCCATATTACAATAAATGTGTTAAATAGTCTTGTTTTGATTAAGTTTAACCTTTCTATTTTACAGTTACTCACTTTAAGTCTATTTAAATTGCACAAAACTCTCTTATTTTTCATTATCTATTTATACCATTAATACAATTTATTTTAGTTTCTACTTACATATATTATTTGACAATTAGCCTCGAGTCTTATCTACCTATTTAATTTTAAGAAGAAAAGGAATTAAAAGAAAGGTATTAAGGGGAGCTTGGTAAATTGTCGATGCTAGGCTAATTTATGCTTTCTTCTATTTTTTCTTTGTTAAGCAGTATCCATTTTTTAGTGGAATGTTTGAATTTTGTGTGTGGTACTTTTTTTAGTTCTTTTGGTATTAAGTTATATATTTTTCTTCTTATCACTATGTGTCAGGGTATTTTGAACACCCTGTATACGTATTGGGTAATTTTGTTTGTAGTCTTATGCATTTAGTTAGATTCCGTATATACATTTTTTTTTGTTGTCAAGTTTAGTTTTATAGATGAATTTGTTTTAACGTGTGTAACGACCTTTAGGGATGGTAGGTGTATGGTGAGCTTTAGATTCTTAGTTTGTGAATTTTTTTTTTGTAATTTAGGTTGTTTTTCCTTATTATTTCCCGTTTATAGAAGTTTGATTAACGTTTATTTGTAAATAGTGGCATCTACGTTTAATTAAGGTTCATTTCGTTTGATTTCCGTAAAATATAATAGAAAGTTTTGTAATTTAAATAAATAGTGTAGGTTTATCTGTGTATGATGTCATGTTAGCGACATAAAGTCGCTTAAGTACAGTTGTTCAGTGTATTAGTGAATATGCTGGTTTTGAGTCATAGAGATTACATGTGGGCCTTATTGATCGTCCTTTAAGGTGAACATAGAGAGGCTGTACAGGATACTTTTGCTGACGTTTGAGATTTTGGAAGTTACCGAGTCCTTACGGACGAAAACGAATTTGTGTATCGGGGTACCTTATTTTCCCCTTCCGTTTTTTTAATTGGTGGAATTAAATTAGATAAGATTTTTTGTGAGTAGTGGGATGCAAATTCAAAGATGGATTTTTGTGAATAATTTGCGGGAGTCTGAAATTGACTGCGTTTTCGAGTAGTACGGTGCCATTTAGTGTTACGCTTTAAGGGGGTGGTTTAGAACGTTGAAATTTTGGACCTTGTGGTGTTTAACGAACGTGTTTTTGGTGTAGTAAGGGTAGTTTAGCTACTCCTGAAGATTACCTGTAAAAGGGATTTTATTAAAATTGTTCATTCACCAAAGGATTATACTAGTGCCGATTTCGGTTTTACGTAAAGTTACCTAGAGGACATCGTCGTGTTGTATAGTGCTTCAGTGACCTCTTTGGTTTTTCTCGCTTTTGCGGATTTATTTAACATTAACGTTCTTGCTGTGCCACCTATTTATCGTACAAAGCGTGTGTAAAGATAAAGAAACTTTCGCAATATATTAAAATTTATAGTTATTTAAAACAGTTATCAACATTTTGGATTATTAGTGGAAACAAAACCAATTAAAAGCTAAAAGTTATCAAGTAATTGTGAACGCTCAAATTATTATTATTTTAAAAGAAGTTTTTTTGAATTTATGCAGTGACATTTTAACGCGATTCAATCAAGAAATTGTTTGTGTATCATGGAACAATAGTCAACATTTTATTCATTATTTGCCAGACCAGGAAGATTTCATTTCCGTCATAGCCGTAACCGACCACCTGGTTATCTTCCACATATATTGTAACACAGAAGAGGTGTAATTCTAGACCGTAAGGTAATATAATATTGTGTTTTTTTATTGAAAATTTTGAAGATTTTTGCGTGTTTCGATTTATTTTTTTTTTGTGTTTATGAAAGTTTGAAAGCGGGTCATTTTTTTTGTTAAAGTAAGTTGTTGTTTAAATTTGTTTAGCGTAATTAATTATAGTTTTGACGCTCCGCCTTCACACTTTTTTATTTTGGTATTAAAGGGCAATCGACCCTATTGTAGTGTGGGTATATTATCCACGAATTATATCTTTATAGGTTAAACGATTTAGACTGGCGTAAATCGACATCCTGTCGCCTTTTAAGTATTTGTATTTTTGTTTATACGCATTATCGTATGTTTACATTTTTTTATATTTATCATTTTTATTATTTTATTATAGTTTGTTAGGTTTTATAAATGTGTTTAATTTCTATGGAAACCCTTTTGTGTTACATAAGAGTTTTTTTTGCAAATTGCAAGTTACCGGTAATTTAGTTTTTAACGTAACGAAGTTAGTTTTTTTGTTTTATTGAGTAATAGCGTTGTTAATATTTAGTATTTTATTTGATTTTTAGTTGAGTATTAATTCATTTAGAGTTCATTCTATAGCTTATTTTTTTGTTTTGTTTTGATTATTATTTAATGCCTTATTATTACACTGAGGTGTATTAACGTTATTGAGTGTTTATCACGCTTTTATTTGACAAGCGTGTAGTGTTTTTGAAGCCCTATTTCAGGTGGTTTGCTGAGTTGCTGTCCAGCACACCTGGAATTGATTGCGGATAGGTAAGCGTATGTTTTTTGTATGTTTAGACACGCTATGTACTCGTAATTTTGGCACGACGACCCTTATTTTGACTACCAAACATTCTGGCGCCCAAACCTTCGATTTTGTCTTCATCTCCTATTTTGACTTACGTACGATTTATTATTCTGACCTACACCCATACGCTGACTAGTCGGGGCAAAAAGGCCAATTTTATCTGTAATCCCGTTCTACCGCCCGTTTATACCGTTACATATGGCATGTTTCATAATAGTGGTTTTGTATCCTATTGTCTCTACATTTTGATTTGTTTTTGTTCTGGTTCTATAGCTGTGTTTAATGTTACCCATCAAGTCTTTGTTTTTATTTATAAAAATTGTTGCTCCTTTGTAAAACAGTTCTTTAATAGTTGGAATTTTGAATTCTGAGTGTAGTATGGCTGATGAATATAAAAACGATTTATTAAAAATAATTTTAAGTACATATTTTTTGTAGACTAATTACTGGCTTTAGTGTGCTTTCATAAAGACCCCCTCATCCTATTATTCCATAGCCAAGTAACAATCGGAAGAGTGCATAGTATAACATTATCATCATCTTTCGGCTGACAATACTCCTAAGATGTCTAAATTTATATTGAACAACAGCAATGGAGCAGGCGTAGATGAAATCACTGGTGAAATGCTAAAGTATGATAGTGCAAAGCTTATACGAAGATTGTGTGAATTATTCAATGTATGCTTTATGTGTGGAAAAATGCCGAGAGGTTGCAAGAGTGCGATCGTTGTAGCACTGTATAAGGGTAAGGGAACAAGAGTGATTGTAAGAACTACAGAGGAATAAGTTAGCTCAGGTACCTAATTTTATTCTGATAGGTGTTAACCTATCTGGTCTTAAATTTTGTAAAATGTAATTGTATTCGGAAGAGTTTACAGAACTCTTGGAATACTTTGTTTTAACTTTCTTTCCTTCATCGCAAACTATCTTTTTATGGTAACTATAGTGAGAAAAATAATATCTTAATTTATTTAGATATGTTAGTAGTAAGGGTGCAGAATAGTACAAATCCTCCGCGCATACGTTCGGTGTAGTTTTTATCCCAGCCCCTGGAGCGTCTGCAACCGTGGACACGCGTCTTAATTGCAGCCTTCTTTTCAGGCGACATTTAAGAGTCTTTTTTCCATCATTACCGAAATCAACTTCTATCAAAACATCTAGGATATTTCCAGTAATAAAAAGATAAAGAGCTTTTAATAATTTATTTTTAAGATTGTAATAGATTATAATAATAATTTATAAAGTAACACTATTTTTAAGATACATCTTATGTATCAAAAGCATCGTCCTCCTTGTCTATTAGATCTTTAGTTACCGCTTCTTTTTTCCTGGTCTCGAGTGAAAGTTTACAACAGGTTTAGACCGGGATGAGATGGTGGTGACCAAACGCGGGCAAGCTCGCACCCACCCACGTACACACACACACTCACAGACATACCCACACACGCGTGCACGCACACTCGTTACGGTATAAACTGACAGTAGAACGGGATAACAGGTAAAATTGGGGGTTTGCCCGACTAGCTCGGTGGTTGGGGGAGAGGTCGTCGGTGTTGCTAAATTTTGCGCACAATAGGATAGTTTACCATAATTAAGCCAATATAGGGGTTGGGGTTGACATAAAAACCGGAAAGGGCGCCAGAGTATTTGAAATGACATAATCGAGGTTGAAATGCCTACTTACGCCGGTTCACAGCTCGCTTAAATACTCAAATAACTCGCTTACCTGAATGTAATCACAGGTGGTCCTGGGATCAGCAGATCTTCGTGTACCTGAAAGGCTACAAATATTCTTGCACTCTTATCTAAAATAATTGCGTGCCGCAAAAACCAATCACTAATCTGATCAAAAACAATAATTCTGTTGATACGTTACTTTACTCAATAAATCTGAATTTCAATGTAATTTTACTTCCAAGAAAGGGACTCACTTTACATCAATTTACAACATGTGATTAAATCAATCAATCCGTTATAAAATATGCTCAAATTCATAAAAATAATGCACCGACCTTTAAATATTACGTTATAATAAAATAATCACTAGTTAAACTCTCGAACGTAATTACTTTTTACTTAAATTAAACACAAAAATATTGGCGTTAATTTAATGATCTCAATCAAATGAACACAAACATTTAAAATGTGTATAATAAATATTGTACTGTATAATGAATGGGTTCACATTAAAAAAAGCACATCGCCTTCGAGATATCCACACGATCATTACATTAATTTCTATCTATTTAAAATTAAAATTTACTTAATATACGGCGATACTAGCTAGTTTCAACGTCGGCCTTTACTAGAAATTACTCGTATGCCAAAATAACAAACGGTTTTAACAAATGAATTGCGTTCTTGTAACGCATTCGAATACGCTTGTTACGGTAACTTATTGACGCATCTGCGCCTATACTAGGTCTGATCCTCGTGAATAATTAATTTGGTGCCACATTGGATTTTTATTCCCCTACCGCTTAATTAGCCAATTATAAAAATTATTACTTAAATTTTTTTAATACGCGCCAACACGAGAACTGTAGGAAAAATTGAAAATTTCACAATCGGCAGGTTCTATTTATGTAATCCATATCCTGTAAACGGAAGATTTCTTAGCGACGCTGGACATTAATGCCTCGTACCTAACAGCTAAACTCTTTGTTTAAGACCAGAAATCTTTATGGAAATATTTCGCCAGTTTGTTGCCTACGTCGTAATAAAATACGAAATATACTTTTTTGTGCGATCGTTCATTTTTGTCAACTTACTGTCACTGTTTTGACAAAAGTAGGTGGCATTTACTGTTTAATGATTCTAACTGAACGGTAAGTAATTTACTTACCGTTCAGCGAACAGTAAGTGAAATTCATAGTTTACTGAAACACCTGCCAGAGCTTTGGGTATAGTATTATTTATTAATATTAAAATTAAATGTACAATTGTTACAATTGGAAATGGTAATAATATAGTTTAATAATAATAATAATAATAGTTTACTGATTAGAATTTCTGACACAATTATTTTACAACTGTCACATTAACATTCAGATTACTAAGGAAACAATACATACGTTTGTGGCTCGATTTGTGGTCATCTTTTAAGCAATTTTGAGATAAAATAAAATGTGTTTTGCCTACATTTTGCCATCAAGTGTATTGTTGATCGCACAAAAAATAGCATAAGCATTTCGAACAGTAAGGAGTTTGCCGACTCCTCCAATATTGACGACTTCGATTCGCTCAGTCGCCAAACATTATCGTCGATCGGTAAACTGTCCTTACTGTTCTTAATACTTAATATACTATTAAAAGCTTGTACTGTATTATTCATACTTTTATAGAAGCGGGCAGCTTTTCAGTTTTTTTTTAAGTTATTGTCTAGATGTCTATTAAACTGTATCGGACACAAAGTTTCAAACGTTTTTTTGACGTAGATTACTGTTCTTGTCTTTACAATGTTGCCTATTTTTGTAATTAACTTATTATAAAAGAGGTGGCATAATTATACTAAAAAATGTTATTAACATTATTTCATTTCTTCTATTTCCATTTTGTAGGTTGGAAGTTAGTGTGTTCTTCCACAACAGATATTTCTAAAAACTAATTAAAAGGTTCTTTTAATTTTGTGTAGTTTTTTTATTTTTATAATTAACTTTGTAAGGCCCATAATTTTGTGCAGGTTTCTTTTATGAGTTACACTTACTAATTACCACTATGTGGATTTCTTTTTATCCTCGGCTAGTCAGGAATTTGGAAAGTGGGTTTTTATACTTATATAACTGTTAAACAATTTGCTTACCCAGGTTTAATACATATATTAAAACAAAATTCCTGGAATTATAATAATAATTTGACAAAATGATATTCTGGTAAAACAATTAAGTATTCAAGTTAAACACAATGATGGAAAATAAACGAAAAATTTCTAAAAATAATTTCTAAGGGATTTCTTCGTACAACGCCTGGTATTTGGGCAGCCCACCGTATATCAGAGTAATGCTGGTGTCGTTGAAATGTCGGCGGTAAATCCGAAGATTTAATGTTTAGGAACAGGTGTCGCCTGTGTATCTGTGCTCGTCGTCGGTTTGGAAATTTCCTGTAAACAAGCGCCTTATAATGCAGTGTTCAAAAATAAAATATTTGTGGTTTTGTTTCTTTGTAAACAAATATAAGGTGTTCAGGTGAAAATAATACAAGGGTGTGTGTATACTTCAAAACCCGGGCGGATTACTGCGATTTAAACAGGTAAGTTTATTTTGTCTATTATTTTATAAATTTAAGACAATGTTGTTGAATTCGAGGTTAGAGCGTATTTCAAATCTTTATCGTGGACTGACTTTTTTATTACTTATATTTTCTTATGTAACGAGATTTTAATAATTACACAATTAGTGTTAATACAAATTCGTGTTAGACAACGGTTGTATTTGATTTGTTTAGTTTTTAGGGTTTGTACACACGGACTAAGGGAAAGACTAATTCTAAATTAACTATAAATAATATATACAATCAAATATGTACAAGGGGTTGTCAACGTTTGGAATTTGCAATTTAAGGTTTGTAATGGTTCTTATGATACAGGAAATATTTTCGAACAATGTGTTGTTGAAAATTGATAAGAGTTCATTCAAACTACTAAAATGTATCGTTGACCTTCGTTTTATTTGTATAAAGAGGATGATTCCTTACACTTTAATTGGATGTGAGTTCTTATTTGCGAACTGCAAATGGATTTTTTTCTAAGAATCATTATCTTAAAGTTTTAATAGCTAAAGCGCAAATAAATTGCTTTAATCTATTGGATTTCTTATTGTAAAATAGAAATTCTTTTACTTTGAAGTAAAACGTAAAAATTTACTTTTAGTTGTATAAATTTAATGTTTTACATAATTCAGGTTTTTCGGTAATAATTTGGATTTGATATTCAGGTGGATTTTTGTGATATAAGTGTTGATAGTCCAGCAAGGAGCTCGAGCTAAATCAACAAATTCTAGAGATTGTATTTATTCAAAGCTGTAACGGACACTTTGAATATATAAAACTATACACAGGGGTTCAGGATATATCGGGTGTTCGTTTATAATCTTGTTAATAGCCAAGCCAGTGGGCTCAATAGTCTAAATTAACGAATCTTAGAGATCCTATTTATTCAAAGCTGTATTGGAGACTTTGAATATATAGAATTATATACAGGAGGTTCAGGATATATCGGGTGTTCGTTTATAATCTCGTTAATAGCCAAGCCAGTGGGCTCAATAGTCTAAATTAACGAATCTTAGAGATTCTATTTATTCAAAGCTGTATCGGAACTTTGAATATATAGAACTATATACAGGAGGTTCAGGATAGGATTTGAGTAGTACGGGGATACCATCCCCACCCCTCTTTTTTTACGTCACAAGCCCCGCCCCCTTTTACTTTTTAACATGCCCACGTGGGGGACCGGATTTTCCACCCTTATTTTTACACGCTTACGTGTAGGGCGTGTTTTTTCACCCCTATTTTTGCACATCCACGTGTGAGACCGGTTTTTCCACCCTTATTTTTTTACACACTTACGTGTAGGGCGTGTTTTTTCACCCCTATTTTTACACATCCACGTGTGAGACCGGATTTTTCACCCCTATTTTTACACATCCACGTGTGAGACCGGATTTTCAACCCTTATTTTTATATACCCTCATGTGAGAGCGCATTTCCCACCCTTATTTTTGCACATCCACGTGTGAGACCGGATTTTCCACCCTTATTTTTTATATATCCTCGTGTGAGACCGGATTTTCAACCCTTATTTTTATATACCCTCATGTGAGAGCGCATTTCCCACCCTTATTTTTACACATCCACGTGTGAGGCCGTATTTTCCACCCTTATTTTTATATACCCTCGTGTAGGACGTGTATTTCCATCCCTATTTTTTAGACATCCACGTGTGAGACCGTATTTTCAACCCTCTGTATCCCTAATTAAGATCTTTTTGTAGCTGCTAACGTGAGAACTGTATTTAGGGGGTGGGGATTGTATGTAGGGTTAGCGTTGAGCTGAGGGCTTAGGGTGGTGGTTGAACTGGGATATGGCTTGGCTTAGGGCGGGGGCTGGAGCTTAGGGGTGGTCTAAGGATAAGTCTTAGAGTTTGGTCTCGGTGGTGTAGCTAGGGTTGGAGTCAGGTCTTGGTGGTGGAGCTAGGTCTTAGGGTTATTTCTGATGGTATTAAGGTCCTTTTGGTTGCAACCCCTGGAGGCCAGGCAATTGTGCTCTTTTAAATTATATCTTGTAAGAAACTCTCTCTCTCTCTCTCTCTCTCTCTCTCTCACATGTAAACAAATCAAGCTCAATCAATCAACCAATCAAAATGAATAAAATGGGGATCATAACTTACAACCACACTCATATAGGTAACGGTAATAAAATGGCACGTTTAATGGTAACTGATCATACCCTTCTCTCCCTCTTTCTCTATCTCACGCATGACTCTTTCCCAAAACAAAGCAAACAAAGCAATTAAGTAATTAACCAGATAAATCTCAAACAAATCAATTAACAATCAATCAGCCAAATCAATAAAGTGGGTCATAACTTACACTCGCATTGTTATAGGTGACGGTAATAAAACAATAACAGGTTTTAAGGCTTTATTTTCGATGTTAAAAAATAGTAGTTTTACCTGCATCGGGTTGAAGTATCATCACTGTATACATATACATATATATACACACACAGACCCCTGGTATCCAGGCAGTTATTATTTTAAAAAAAGGTATGATGCTTGTATCAGCTGTAATTAAACATGTACATTTAAATAAATAAAAAAACAAAGACTAAAATCGTACCCGCTAATTCTGCACTGGAAACAAATTTTAGAGGCATCATTCACATGTACAACTGATGTCTGTTAAACATGTGGCAACACTAAAAAACAACTTTCTGTTTTACGTTTACACGTATAATAAATAGCTATTAAAGTTTTTCCCGTAATTTAATTTTAGAAAGTAAAAGTACTCATATTGTATATGTAAAAACCTTTAATATTTAATCAGCACATATATATTTTTTTTAACGATATATAGCAAGGATGACCAATAGGTCATTAATGTTTTATTATTAGGGTTGTTCTGATGTACACACACATAGTTTATATTATGTATAAACAAATATCGTCTTGGTATTATAAATAAATAAAACAACAGTTTTCAATGGGTAATTTATACTGTACATAGACGCAGGTTGCTTTTAAATAATGACCGATTACGCTGTTAAGATCACAGTATCTACAAAATGAAATAAAAACACATTGATACACACTATTAATATTAGGGGAAATCATATACAAAAATGTAAAAATACATCAAATATCTGTGTACCCGGATTGGCAACACAGAATACATGTCAAAAACTCCCAAAAAGGATTGGCTTTTCTATTATCTTCATTTAAAATCGCAAAACGTAAGAATAAAAAAGTGCATGTATTTCTGGGAATTACCTGTAACATGTTAACAATTTTTCCCTCATTAGAAGTTATACCATTATTAACGTAAAAAAATATTATTTGTCACGTCGATGCTGACCTTATAGCGGTTTTAAATTCACGTTATATAACAACAAATAGTAATTAACAATTTGTTTCTCCCTCATTAGAAGTGATGTTATTAACATATTGTGTTATATAACGTGGATTTTAAAACTCTGATTTAAAAGATATATTCTAATCATAATCATTTGATATTAAAACGATTAAAATATACATACATCAATTTAAAATTTAATTGTAGTATTATGAGGAAATAATCAGTCCTGACACAACAGTATTATAAAAAATGTACACCTGAGTTTAAGTTGACGTATATTGGTTTATGAATATTTTTATTATTCTAAGAAAAAATGTTATTAAAAAATGTTTTCTATTAATTAACCTTTGTAGGCTATATGTTTTATCTATATACGAAATTTTATTTCACAACAGCATACTCATTCTACCTTGAGAAAATTGTTAACCTAGAGAAACAAGTAGGTTTGAAACTCAAACAACCCTCTGTTACCACTCTCGTCAATGTAGATAGAGGTCCAATGCTGGTCTGGTTTGTCTGCAGGGTCCGTGTTTACGATAATCGCACTCGGTCGAGGTGCGTGTCTGGGTAGTTGATTAGAAGCACATACAAGTCGAAAACACATTCTTATTGTGGCTGGGGGTCGATTTCAAGCATCTCAACACTTCTGCCGCATACATCTTTGTGGATTTTTTATCAGATGTATACGCCCGGCGTCTTAGGAGAAAATACCTCGACCATAAAAAGAGGCGTTTAGATTTATAAAACATATCCCAGGGGTTATGTTAGAGTGTGGTTAGGTCAATACTTCAGACATCCCGAAGATGTCCGATTCTACCCGAACGTTGACGAGCACGCTCGCGCACAGAACCAAAGGCTAGCTGCGTTCTGGCTTCTTAGGAGAAAATACCTCGACCATAAAAGAGACATTTAGATTTATAAACATGCCCCCAGGGGCTATGTTAGAGTGTGGTTAGGTCAATACTTCAGACATCCCGAAGATGTCCGATTCTACCCTAACATTGACGAGTACGCTTGCGCACAAGACTCAAGCCTAGCTGCGTTCTCGTTTCTCGTGTGTTTCGCTCTTTAAAGTATAACTGTCATCGAGTGAGCATTACTATAATGTATTCTCCTGTTTATGAGCCAACATCAGCGGATATTAGAGATTTTACTGACTTGTTAATAAACTATTACAACATAACCGTTCAAGATAATGATGAAAGCGATGACGTGGTTGAGCTGGGTGTATCTCACATCCAAGATGATGATTCACAGAAGAGAAAGAAGAGCGATGAGATAGGGGTGAAGGGCAAATCTCAAAATCATGATGATGATGATGAGGACGACTCACGGATCAAGAAGAAGAAGAAAACCGATAAAGCATGTTATTAAATAATAATGATGTATTGTTGTTTATAATAATAATAATAATAATATATTTTCAAAACGTTAAGCTTTCCTTCGGTTTTGTTAATAATCCTGTTTTTTTCTAGCGGTGCTCCACCGTCTTGATTCATGTTTGCAAGTTTACAAGTTTTTCGCTTTAGCGTGTTTTCGCCTCTCGTGTGTATGTGTTGTGTGTGTGTGTGTGTGTGTGTGTGTGTGTGTGTGTGTGTGTGTGTGTGTGTGTGTGCGCATACGTGCGTGCGTGCGAACGTACGTACGGGCGTGCGAACGCGCGTACGTGTGAGCTTGCGTACGTGCGAGCGTGCGTACGTTCGTGCGTACGTGCGAGCGTGCGTGCGTACGTACGAGCGTTCGCACGTGCGTGCGTACGTGCGAGCGTACGTGCGAGCTTGCGTGCGTGCGTGCGTGTTTTTTCGTTTGATCCTCGTGCTAAAGCAGTGCTAGTCGATTGTATGTAGTTGTAGGCCCTATTGTGTTGACTAAGAGCTATAATTGGAAGCGTTGCTTGCTATACCTGGCCGTGGAGTTATGTTTAATCAGCTTTTTTTTGACAGATGTATTTATCTATAATAAGATCAGGCTTGCATGTAAAGTAATATAGAGGTGAAACTAACTAGCTCGTGTGTTTTGCTGCTACACGTATCACAGTATTGAAGATTCTGTTTATGTATTAGAAAAACGTATTACAGCTTCGAAACAGAGTGCAAATAAAAAATTGAAGAAAGTGAATACGGTACAACTTCGGCGAGCAGACTTAAAGGTTTTAAGTGTGTACAGCATTCCCAGAGCAGCGTTGAAACCATTTAATTTAGGACTAACCTCATGCCCATGTAATAATGTCTGATAAACTATTAGGGTTATTAGCTTGCTTTTATAGGTTACAATATAATCGTTCAAGGTGAAGACGATGAGATGGTAGTATCTCAAAATCTCGATGATGATGATACTCTCCATGAAATTTCAAATAAAATTAGATTACGTCACTCTTATTTTCAAATTAGAAATTTTTTAAAACGTTTAGTTGACATTGCTATTAATCCCATCTGATAAAAAATCCACAAAGATGTATGCGGCAGAAGTGTTGAGATGCTTGAAATCGACCCCCAGCCACAATAAGAATGTGTTTTCGACTTGTATGTGCTTCTAATCAACTACCCAGACACGCACCTCGACCGAGTGCGATTATCGTAAACACGGACCCTGCAGACAAACCAGACCAGCATTGGACCTCTATCTACATTGACGAGAGTGGTAACAGAGGGTTGTTTGAGTTTCAAACCTACTTGTTTCTCTAGGTTAACAATTTTCTCAAGGTAGAATGAGTATGCTGTTGTGAAATAAAATTTCGTATATAGATAAAACATATAGCCTACAAAGGTTAATTAATAGAAAACATTTTTTAATAACATTTTTTCTTAGAATAATAAAAATATTCATAAACCAATATACGTCAACTTAAACTCAGGTGTACATTTTTTATAATACTGTTGTGTCAGGACTGATTATTTCTCATAATACTACAATTAAATTTTAAATTGATGAATGTATATTTTAATCGTTTTAATATCAAATGATTATGATTAGAATATATCTTTTAAATCAGAGTTTTAAAATCCACGTTATATAACACAATATGTTAATAACATCACTTCTAATGAGGGAGAAACAAATTGTTAATTACTATTTGTTGTTATATAACGTGAATTTAAAACCGCTATAAGGTCAGCATCGACGTGACAAATAATATTTTTTTTACGTTAATAATGGTATAACTTCTAATGAGGGAAAAATTGTTAACATGTTACAGGTAATTCCCAGAAATACATGCACTTTTTATTCTTACGTTTTGCGATTTTAAATGAAGATAATAGAAAAGCCAATCCTTTTGGGAGTTTTGACATGTATTTTGTGTTGCCAATCCGGGTACACAGATATTTGATGTATTTTACATTTTGTATATGATTTACCCTAATATTAATAGTGTGTATCAATGTGTTTTATTTCATTTTGTAGATACTGTGATCTTAACAGCGTAATCGGTCATTATTTAAAAGCAACCTGCGTCTATGTACAGTATAAATTACCCATTGAAAACTGTTGTTTTATTTATTTATAATACCAAGACGATATTTGTTTATACATAATATAAACTATGTGTGTGTACATCAGAACAACCCTAATAATAAAACATTAATGACCTATTGGTCATCCTTGCTATATATCGTTAAAAAAATATATATGTGCTGATTAAATATTAAAGGTTTTTACATATACAATATGAGTACTTTTACTTTCTAAAATTAAATTACGGTAAAAACTTTAATAGCTATTTATTATACGTGTAAACGTAAAACAGAAAGTTGTTTTTTAGTGTTGCCATATGTTTAACAGACATCAGTTGTACATGTGAATGATGCCTCTAAAATTTGTTTCCAGTGCAGAATTAGCGGGTACGATTTTAGTCTTTGTTTTTTTATTTATTTAAATGTACATGTTTAATTACAGCTGATACAAGCATCATACCTTTTTTTAAAATAATAACTGCCTGGATACCAGAGGTCTGTGTGTGTATATAAATGTATATGTATACAGTGATGATACTTCAACCCGATGCAGGTAAAACTACTATTTTTTAACATCGATAATAAAGCCTTAAAACCTGTTATTGTTTTATTACCGTCACCTATAACAATGCGAGTGTAAGTTATGACCCACTTTATTGATTTGGCTGATTGATTGTTAATTGATTTGTTTGAGATTTATCTGGTTAATTACTTAATTGCTTTGTTTGCTTTGTTTTGGGAAAGAGTCATGCGTGAGATAGAGAAAGAGAGAAGGGTATGATCAGTTACCATTAAACGTGCCATTTTATTACCGTTACCTATATGAGTGTGGTTGTAAGTTATGATCCCCATTTTATTCATTTTGATTGGTTGATTGATTGAGCTTGATTTGTTTACATGAGAGAGAGAGAGAGAGAGAGAGAGAGAGAGTTTCTTACAAGATATAATTTAAAAGAGCACAATTGCCTGGCCTCCAGGGGTTGCAACCAAAAGGACCTTAATACCATCAGAAATAACCCTAAGACCTAGCTCCACCACCAAGACCTGACTCCAACCCTAGCTACACCACCGAGACCAAACTCTAAGACTTATCCTTAGACCACCCCTAAGCTCCAGCCCCCGCCCTAAGCCAAGCCATACCCCAGTTCAACCACCACCCTAAGCCCTCAGCTCAACGCTAACCCTACATACAATCCCCACCCCCTAAATACAGTTCTCACGTTAGCAGCTACAAAAAGATCTTAATTAGGGATACAGAGGGTTGAAAATACGGTCTCACACGTGGATGTCTAAAAAATAGGGATGGAAATACACGTCCTACACGAGGGTATATAAAAATAAGGGTGGAAAATACGGCCTCACACGTGGATGTGTAAAAATAAGGGTGGAAAATCCGGTCTCACACGTGGATATGTAAAAAATAGGGGTAAAAATGCGGTCTCACACGAGGATATATAAAAAATAAGGGTGGAAAATCCGGTCTCACACGTGGATGTGCAAAAATAAGGGTGGGAAATGCGCTCTCACATGAGGGTATATAAAAATAAGGGTTGAAAATCCGGTCTCACACGTGGATGTGTAAAAATAGGGGTGAAAAATCCGGTCTCACACGTGGATGTGTAAAAATAGGGGTGAAAAAACACGCCCTACACGTAAGTGTGTAAAAAATAAGGGTGGAAAAACCGGTCTCACACGTGGATGTGCAAAAATAGGGGTGAAAAAACACGTCCTACACGTAAGCGTGTAAAAATAAGGGTGGAAAATCCGGTCCCCCACGTGGGCATGTTAAAAAGTGAAAGGGGGCGGGGCTTGTGACGTAAAAAAAGAGGGGTGGGGATGGTATCCCCGTACTACTGATTTGTAAATTGCCGTTTCTGAGGTTACAGCGCGTGATTGGACAACCAGACGTGGCTTTATATATAAGCCCCATTAACTAGAAGAAGTCCTATAATAATCCCGGTAACCGCCGGTGTTAACCAGTCAATCTACCTAAGACCAGTATAATACGCAAAACCTCTGACGTCAATTAATTCCTTAAGGATGGTTTGTTAACAGGAATTTCTAGGTATTACAACTATTTTCGTAAAAATTGGTTATACTTCGGAGTGTTAGAATCCTATAGAACAATAAGTTCTATTTAATTCAATTGAAATTGCTTTAAGAGCGGGTCAGGCGGTTATGTTCTCGAATAGAGAATTTCAGGTGTAATACTATTATTATTACAAACGGACAGGCAGGAGAGTATTTGTAGAGAAGCGTTCTACAAACGGAATCCAAAGTAAAAGTTAAAAATTTCGCTTATAAACCTTGCGAATGAGGGGTTTTAGGTAGGAAATGTCGCAACGTTTCTGCACATCGTGAAAGTGGGGTACCGGTGCGCACGCAAAAGTGCAGATTATTTACATTTTTAAGAACTGGAATAAAATGAATTATTATTTAAACATTATCTTAATAATTTTTATTAAAATAACAATTTATTTGTCTTACCCCATTCTGGCTCATTACAACTTCTTTATTTTTGTGAATTTTTATGTTATTAAAAAAATATATTATTCACACAAAAACCATGTTACATTTTAAATTAATATTCTATCAATAGAAAAAACAAGTAAACAAAAAGGTATTAATTTCAATTTCTCCTACCCGAACCGACCCGTCTACCAAGCTTTCATTCGCAAATCTACAGGAAAGGAAACCGTGTTGCAACACTGCTGTAGCACCACTAAAATGACCACACTTGCTTAGAATATATTATCACAGTATAAACTGTGATATTATATTCTAAGCACACATGACTAATCTCTATTGTGCATCGAGTTACCTTGAAAACTAAACAGTTTGTTTATTAGTAAATATTTGTAATTTAACGTTATAAAGTATATGTATAGTAGTAATTAAGAGAGCTCAAGTGTGACTCATTGCTTAAAAGCATAAGAATGAAATAATAGAAAATGTATGCCGCATAGTTCTTTTTAATAAAAATTAATGGGCGTGTTTTTTATTTACACGAATAGTTGGAGTAGTCTGTTCGAACATCTAGAAATTTACTCGAACTACTTTAGTTTAAAAACGGATACAATGCTACGAGTAAAATATAAAACAGTTTTTTAAACATAACCTATATATTAATCAAAACATTCATTCTTAAAATAGTACAAAAGGAAACCGAGATATTTTAGTAGTTTTGTTAAACTACTAATACTAAACTTAAATACGTCATTGTCCTTTAATTGTTTTTGTAAAGTAGCAATCGTAACTGGCATTACTGAAACAAAAATTAACAGAATAATTATTCGGTGCACAAAATTTGTTTATCAATACTTACATTTAGAATGCATTTGATAAATTGTTCTCTTGACAATATCGTTTATGTGATCAACCTCACCTTGATTTACCTTGTTACAATGCTTCTGCCATCCGTTAAGTGAAAGAGCGAAAAGATTGTTAAACAGTACGAATTGGTATCTTCCCGGTTAATATGGGTTAGAATGAAAGTGGAGTTTCGAAAAATTTTTCTTATTGCATGCTATGCACCGGTGAATGGAGAAAGAGACCAGGAGCGTGAAAACTTCTGGAATGAAGTAGAGAACGTGTTTAACGTATGTAAGCCAAACGAAAGAGTGATTATAGTGGGGGATATGAACGGATGGGTGGGTGTACAGAGAGAACATAGTAAACGTGTTCTAGTAAAGTTCGGAAACCAAAGAATCAATGAGAACGGTGAACACCTGCTGAACATCTGTGTGGAGAGAAGCCTGGTTAAACATAAAAATGTGCATATGTATACACATTTATGCGTACATGGCAATGATTGCTGCAAAAAATGAGACTGAGAAGAAGCGATCGTATGAGGTGTACAGATTAAGAAACAAAGAAGCGAAGGAGGCAGTGAGAATAAGTAAAGAGGAAGTGATGGCTGCGAAAGGAGAGAAAATGCAGAATGATTTTGAGGGAAACAAAAAACTCTTCTGGAAATGGGTCAAAAATACAAAACGTGGCCCAAAACAGAACGCTGCAGGAGTGATGAATACTAGAAACGAAATAGTATGGGACAATTGTGAAGTGGGGAAATGCGGGCAAGAATATTTCGGAAAGATGTACAGTAGTGAGAAAAGTACGACTGAAGGGTTAAATAAGGAGAATATAGAAGAAATGATTAATGAAACTGAGAAGGACATTGGAATAAATGAGGTAGAGAAAACGGTAGGAAGGTTGAAAAACGGCAAGGGAGCAGGTGTAGATGAAATCACTGGTGAAATACACAACTATGGTGGTGCAAAGCTTATACGAAGATTGTGTGAATTATTCAATGTATGCCTTATGTGTGGAAAACTTCCGAGGGATTGGAAGAGCGCGATCATTGTACCAGTGTATAAGGGTAAGGGGAACCAGAGTGATTGTAAGAACTACAGAGGAATAAGCTTGCTCAGCGTGCCTGGTAAAGTATTTGGAAGAATACTGATTTATAGAGTACGAGAAACTACACAAACTAAGATGTGGGATGTGCAAGATGGCTTCATGCCAGGGAGAGGATGTATCGATCAGATGGTTGCTCTCCAGCAGGTGATCGCAAAGTGTTTAAAGGTAAAAATGAAGTTGTACTGTGCGTTTGTAGATCTGGAGAAAGCTTATGACAGAGTGAATAGGGAGAAGCTGTGGGAAATATTAAATGAATATGGCGTAAATAAAGGTCTAATAAATGGAATAAGGGCAGTATACAACGGTAGTCGGGCATGTGTTAGGGTGAGAGGAGGTGTGAGTGAATACTTTAATATTGAGCAAGGAGTGCGGCAAGACTGTGTGATGTCACCGTGGTTGTTCAATGTATACATGGATAAATGTCTTAGACAAGCGTGTACCGATACAAATGGTATAATGGTTGGTGACGTAAATGTACGACTTCTGGTGTATGCAGATGACACAGTATTATTAAGTGACAGTGCGGATGAGCTGCAAACCGCTCTGAGGAAGTTTGTTACAGTCTGTGAGAGCATGGACCTAAAGGTAAACGTGAACAAAACTAAGATTGTGATATTCAATCGGGAATGTGGAAAGGAGAGTAGAGTATTTACTCTGCAAGATGAACTTGTGGAGCAAGTGGACGAGCTGGTATATCGGTAGAATGTTTACTGCAGATGGTACAATTGAGAGCGAGATTGGACGAAGGATCATTGCTGGAAGGAAAGTGATTGGAAGTATGTGGACGATAATAAGAAATGAAAGCATGAGCCTTACTGCGAAACGAGCAAGCTATAATGGTGTATTCGTCCCGTCAGTACTGTATGGAAGTGAGACAAAAAAAGCACGCAAGGAAAATAAATGCCGTGGGTATGAGATTCCTGAGAAGCGCATGTGGTAAAACGAGAAGGGACAAGATAAAAAATGAATGCATAATGACGGAGTGTGGTGAGGAAAGGAAGATGAGGGATAGATATCAAAGTTGTACATTACGTTGGTTTGGTCACATTGAGAGAATGAACAACGCAAGATTAACGTGAGGTTAGGGGGGGGCCTGGTAGGGCGCGTAAAACTTGGCTGAATGTAGTAGAATTTATGATAAAGGAAAGAAAGGTAAGGAGTTTTAAAAATAAAAGGGTATGTCAGAGACTATGTATGAATCTTGCGGAAGCTAGGGAGGTATGCGGAGATAGGAAAGCATGGAGAAAGATTCTGAATGAAAAATAAATAAGAGGAAGGGATTGTTTTGCCTACCCCGCAAGGGAATGGCGTGAAGGTTAAGGAAAGTAAAACGGATAAAACAGCAAATTTTGGATTTGCTTATAAATGTCGAAACAATGGCCCAAGTTGAGGTGGTAAAAAAATGTATTGCACCAATAAAACCCTGATTACAAGCTTTCGAAGCCTGTTCATCCCAAATTACTTATAAGCCTTTAAGCTCAATTCCAGCTAATAAAAAAATATTACCTCAAAGGCGATTTTATGCTACAAAAAAATCTAGGACATCTAAAAAGTCTGCCATAAGAAAGCCAACTTATTCAGAAACTCAAGTATTGCAGTGTCTCTCATATTTTTGATAAATTTAAATAAACTTGTTTTTTATTATATTTTTTAGTGTTATTTATCATATTCCACAATCACATTAAATAAAAGTTGAATGCGTGTCCAACATAGATAATGTGCGAATTAGTGCTTTAATCGGGAATGTTGATTAATGCAGTCTTTACAAATACAATAAAGATTAAAGAAAAAAATAATGAGATTAAATTTAATATATTTAACAGGCCTTTCAGTGTAAATATGGTCTGTAAGTACTTAATTCAAATTTCAAATATTGGCACCGCAGTTATTAAACAGTGCTTCGATTGTGATGAACAATCACTTTCATAATGAACTTTTAAATTGTGTTTCACTTTTGTTGAATAGTCATAATAACCACATTTGTAATTAATATTTAAAGTGCACTTTAATTCAAATTGTTTTAAATAGCACTTCAATTTTGATAAATTATCACAATGAAAACATTTGTTATTAGTACTTAAAAGTATGTATTAATTGATGTTTTAAATTGGCTCTCCATTTTGATGAATAATCACAGTGACCACATTTATAATTAGTACTTTAAAGCATGTATCAATTGAATGTTGTTTTAAATTGACCTTGACTTTTAATGTATAATCACATTGATCACATTTGTAAACTTGAGCATTTCATTTAGATGTTTCCTTAGGTATTTCATTCCTTACATTTGAATTTACCACATGAGTATGTATACAAGATGATGCGCGCGCATCGAAGACGAATTGTGACGGAATGAATGGACGCTAATATATCTTTGGTGTTGGTGCACGTCAGTGTTGCACACTACATTTGACTAAGCCAATACTTATTCTTAGAAATGTCTTATGAAATTGATATGAAACTTATTAAAATCGAACCCAAAGAGGAAAAAGGCATAGATTTACTTGTAACTCAACGTCTTATTGTAAATGATGATCTAATAACAGGTGAGATTAATTACGGTTCAGGTAGATATTACAAAATTTGACATTTTTACAGATAATGTGATTATTAAGAAAGAAGACACCTCTTACCAAAGAAACGATGTTAGCTCAAGTGAAGCAGATCATGTAAAGGAAAACAGTGTCGAACATATCACAAATGTACAGGTTGAATGTAATGAATTTAACTACTATTTAACAACAGTAGAAGAAAGTTTAAAACATTCAAATTTTAAATACAAATGTGACCAATGCAATTATGCAACAAATGCAAATAGAAATTTAAAAGAACATAGTAAAAAACACTCTTCAAGCCATGAATTCAAATGTGACCGATGCGATTATGCAACACATCGCAAAGATAGTTTAAAAGTTCATCGTAAAAAACACTCTTCAAGCTATGAATTTAAATGTGACCAATGTGATTATGCGACATATCGTAAAGGTAATTTTAAAATTCATCTTAAAAAACACTCTTCAAGCTATGAATTTAAATGTGACCAATGTGATTATGCGACATATCGTAAAGGTGATTTTAAAATTCATCTTAAAAAACACTCTTCAAGTTATGAACTTAAATGTCACCAATGTGATTATGCAACAAATACCAATAAAAATTTAAAAATTCATCTTAAAAAACACTCTTTAAATTATGAATTCAAATGCAACCAATGTGGTTATGCAACACATTACAAAGGTAATTTAATCATTCATCTTAAAAAGCACTCAAGTTACGATTACAAATGTGACCAATGTGATTTTACAACACATTACAAAGGTAATTTAAACATTCATCTTAAAAAGCACTCTTCAAGTTATGAATTTAAATGCAACCAATGTGAGTATGTGTCCCATCACAAAGCTAAATTAAAAATTCATGTTAAAAAACACTCTTCAAGTTATGAATTTAAATGTGACCAATGTGATTATGCGACGTATCGTAAAGAGAATTTTAAAAATCATTGTAAAAAACACTCTTCAAGTTATGAATTTAAATGTGACCACTGTTATTATGCAACGTGTCGTAAAGAGAATTTTAAAATTCATCTTAAAAAACATTCTTCAAGTTATGAATTTAAGTGCGACCAATGTGATTATGCAACGTATCATAAAAACAATTTTAAAATTCATCTTAACAAACACGCTTCAAGTTATGAATTTAAATGTGACCAATGTGATTATGCAACGTACCTTAAAAAGAATTTTAAAATTCATCTTAAAAAACACTCATCAAATTATGAATTTAAATGTGACCAATGTGATTATGCAACACATGTCAATTCTAATTTTAAACTTCATCTTAAGAAACATTCTTTAAGTTATGAATTCAAATGCAACCAATGTGGTTATGCAACATATCGGAAAAGTTATTTAAAAATGCATTTGACAAAACACTCTTCAAATTATAAATTTAAATGTGACCATTGTGTGTATACAACACATTGCAAAGATAATCTACAACATCATCTTAAAACACACCCCAAGTCATGAATACAAATGCGACGAATGTGATTTTGCAACATATTACCAAGTAGGTTAAACATTCATCTTAAAAAGCATTCTTCACGTTACGATTACTAATGCTTTAATAGCTCACCTTAAGACACTCTTCAAATTATGAATTCAAATGCATCCAGTGCGAGTATGTATCCCATTACAAAGCTAAATTAAATATTCATCTTAAAAACCACTCTTAAGCTATGAATTCAAATGCGATCAATGTGATTATGAAACAAATGCCACACATCAATTTAAAATTCATCTTAAGGACGTGCTGCCAAAGTGGTGGGGATACACAGTTGAAAACAAGCCTTGGGCTTTTGTACAAATCTCAAAAGTTAGAGGTCATATGCACAAATTTTTTTTTAAATTTGAAACAAAAAGGATGGCTCAAGGCAATAACCAATTTTGGTGGCTTAATTCACTTATTTACTATGCAAAAAAAAAAGTTGAAATAACTGAAATTTTAAAATTTTTAGTTATGAAATGGGTTGAAACTATCAGATTGCCATCACCACACTATTTAGTAATTAATTACCAACAAAATTTTAAATCAATCAGTACAACAAGATTTGTAAAAAAATGTGAAATTTTAAAATGCATTAGTGAAGAAGCAAACAATCCCATCATCATGTGATCGCTTAAAACTTCGAGCCTTTTCACATAGGTGGCGACACTTCAGAATTGTCAGAAATGTTATATTGCGATTTCATAATTCATTACCGTCGTATAGAGCAAAAAACTCGAAAACTTGAGCATCTTCTTTACCGGGCTCATTGGGATTATTGTAAACGGCTAGTATTAGCTATAAGTCCTTAATAACTTCGGATTATTAATTGCTACTTAGGAATCGTATTTGGTTACAATACTTTTTTTTGCTGTGAAAATGTTTAAACATTATCAAAAATGTTAAATTGGGTACAAGTTATTCAATAGGAATGAAATGTTATTTGAAATCGTTTTATAAATAAAATATAAAAATTATGTAAGGGTTATTAATCAACAATTTTTTATAATTATTTAATGATAGGAAAACTTTCATGAATAACAATTAAATAATAGATTTATTATTTATACATTAATATATTACAATATTAAAATGATCAACAAAAACATTCAACTCATAAAATCAATAAATACTTTTAGTATTACCTATCTATGTAGAAAAGAGGTTTGCCTTTGAATGAAATATAACATAGAAACTTCAACACAAATAAACAAACTATATTCACTTTAACGTTTCGGTAAGATTCTCATTTGAGGTTGAAGTTGATAAAGGCTTACCTTTTTTAGGAATGAATGTTTTTAATTTAGATTCAGATTTTGACACTTCTGTTTATAGTGTCAGGGTATTTTGTACACCCTGTATACGTATTGAGTAATTTTGTTTGTAGTTTTATGCATTTAGTTAGATTCCGTATATACATTTTTTTTTTTGTCAAGTTTAGTTTTATAGTGAATTTGTTTTAACGTGTGTAGCGACCTTTAGGGATGGTAGGTGTGTGGTGAGCTTTAGATTCTTTGTTTGTGAATTATTTTTTTGTAATTTAGGTTGTTTTTCCTTATTATTTCCCGTTTATAGAAGTTTGATTAACGCTTTTTTGTAAATAGTTGTTTCTAAGTTTAATTAAGGTTCATTTCGTTTGATTTCCGTAAAATATAATAGAAAATTAAGTACGTTAAATAAATAGTGTGGAATTATCGGCGTATGATGTCATGTTAGCGACATAAAGACGCTTAAGTATAGTTGTCCAGTTTATTATTAGGTATTTTGGTTTTGATTCATAGAGATTGCATGTGGGCCTTATTGTTCGTACTTTAAGGTAAACATACAGAGGCTGTACAGGATATTTTTGCTGACGTTGAGTTTTTCAACATTTACCGAGTCCTTACGGACGGAAACGAATTTGTTTATCGGGGTACCTTATTTTCCCCTTCCGTTTTTTTAATTGGTGGAATTAACTTAGATAAGATTTTTTGTGAGTAGTGGGATGCAAAATTCAAAGATGGATTTTTGTTAATAATTTTTGGGATTCTAAATCTGACTGCGCTATCGAGTAGTAGTATACGTTGCCGTTTATTCTTACGCTTTAAGGGGGTGGTTTAGAACGTTGAAATTTTGGACCTTGTGGTGTTTAACGAACGTACTTTTTTGTTGTGAAGTAAGGGTAGTTAAGCTACTCCTGAATATTACCTGTAAAGGGATTTATTAAAATTGTTCATCACCAAAGGATTATACCTAGTGCCGATTTCGGTTTTACGTAAAGTTACCTAGAGGACATCGTCGTGTTGTATAGTGCTTCAGTGACCTCTTTGGTTTATATCGCTTCTGCGGATATTAACATCATCGTTCTTGCAGTGCCACCTATTTATCGTACAAAGCATGTTTAAAGATAAAGAAACTTTCGCAATATATCAAAATTAACGTTATTTTAAATCAAGTTATAAACATTTTGGATTATTAGTGGAAATAAAACCAATTAAAAGCTAAAAGTTATCAAGTAATTGTGAACGCTCCCTTTATTATCACTTTAAAAAGAAGTTAGTAATTAATACAGTAACATTTTAACGAGTTTAGTCAAGAAATTGTTTGTGTATGATAG
Source organism: Vesta saturnalis (assembly GCA_036346205.1). Classification (NCBI taxonomy): domain Eukaryota; kingdom Metazoa; phylum Arthropoda; class Insecta; order Coleoptera; family Lampyridae; genus Vesta; species Vesta saturnalis. The sequence continues at coordinate 7,779,353 of JARFJB010000799.1, forward strand.
AACTATAGTCAACATTTTATTCATCATTTTGCCAGAGCAGGGAGAATTCATTTCCGTCATAGCCGTAACCGACCACCTGGTTATCTTCCACATATATTGTAACACAGAAGAGGTGTAATTCTAGACTTTTAAGGTAACATTATATTGTTTTTTTATTGAATATTTCAAGATTTTTTGTGTGTTTCGATTTATTTTTTTTACGTGTTGATGAAAGTTTGAAAGCGGAGTTGTTTTGCCTATTGCATTAAGTTTTTTTGTTTGCTTTAGGTTTAATTATTTTAAGTAATTAGATTATTGACACTTCGCCTTCATACTATTCTTTTGTTTAGTATTAAAGGGCAGTCGACCCTATTGTAGTGTGGGTATATTATCTACGAATTATAAATATAGGTTAAACGATTTAGACTGGCGTAAAAGCAGTATTCTGATCAGACATCCTGTCGCCTTTTAAGCATTTATTTTTTTTGTTTATACGTATTATCGTATGTTTACATTTTTTTATATTTATCATTTTTATTATTTTATTATAGTTTGTTAGGTTTTATAAATGTGTTTTGATTCTATGGAAACCCGTTTGTGTTACATAAGAGTTTTTTTGCAAATTGCAAATTACCGGCGTTTTAGTTTTTAACGTAACGAAGTTAGTTTTTTTCTGATTTTATTGAGTAATAGCGTTATTAATATTTAGTCTTTTATTTGATTTTTAGTTGAGTATTAATTCAGGTTAGAGTTCATTCTATAGCTTATTTTTTTTTTGTGTTTTGTTTTGATTACTATTTAATGCCTAATTTATTACATTGAGGTGTATTAACGTAACGTTATTGAGTGTTTATCACGCTTTTATTTGACAAGCGTGTAGTGTATTTTAAAGCCCGATTTCAGGTAGTTTGCTGAGTTGCTGTCCAGCACACCTGGGATTGATTACGGATAGGTAAGCGTATGTTTTTTGTATGTTTAGACACGCTATGTACTCGTAATTTTGGCACGACAACCCTTATTTCGACTACCAAACATTCTGGCGCCCAAACCCTCGATTTTGTCTTCAACCCCTATTGTGACTTACATACGATTTATTATTCTGGATGTGCAATTTTTTTTTTAACATCTGACCTACACCCATACGCTGGCTAGTCGGGGCAAAAAGGCCAATTTATCTGTAATCCCGTTCTACCACCCGTTTATACCGTTACAATAGAAAATCGACATTTACTGGTTTATACACTAACAATGAAAGTTTAGTTCCGAATCAATGTAAGAATCATTATATTGTTACACAGACCTTATATGCTCTGTTCAGTCTTTCATTTATTGAATTTGGAATTTGATAAATTGAAACAAATTTCTACAAGAAAATAGTTTTCTTAACAAGAAGTGTTTACCATCCACTGATCCTAATAAAACTAAATATAAATAATAAATTTATGTTAAACTACCTTTTACTGGTTCACATAGTATTCATATTCAAATTTATTAAAAGTCCTTTCCAATACAATAGACTTAGGTATTGCTTTTACTACCATCGAAAGTATTGGTTCTCCTTGTAGAGTGAAGGATATGTTTCCAAAGGACGTTGCGTCTCACATGATATATAAGTTTCAGTGTAGTGTCTGTAATACCACTTATGTCGGTAGAATCCAACGGCATTTTGCTGTTAAACGTTGCGAACATTTAGGTGTTACACTTAGACTCCAAAAACCTTCTTTAGCAATACCTAATTCTGCTATTTTCAACCATAAAATTGATAGTGCATCAAATTTGTCATGACGATTTTTCAATTTTTGACCGAGCCAAGAAAGAACAGAATTGAATATAAAGGAGGCATTACATAATTTTAGTCTGACCTGTCATTAAACACCCAGCAAGATATGATGGTACTCAAAATATGGCAGTGGCATTTGGTATTTATTAGATATGTCACATTTTTATAGCTTGTTTCTTTCCTTATATTTAAACTTTAAGTCTGTTGTAACAATTTTAAAAATGGTATACCTGTTACATTACCGAAACGTTAAAATGAATATAGTTTGTTTATTTGTTTTGAAGTTTTTATGTTATATACCTACCTATTAAAAATAATTAGTGCAGGCGCTATAGGTAGTTGAGTATACAAAATGTGAGGACCGGCAACTATGATCGGATTCTTATACCTGAGACCCTAAATAATAACAAAACACATCTTGCCACCAGCTGTGATGGTCCTTCCTGCTTTATTCTCCAAGCCAACTGTAAGCATAGCGCTTACGTATTCAGTGTGTTTCTGCATCTATCGACGTCGAAACGTTTTGAAACGTTTTCGTGTTTGTTATACGCATAAAATAATTTGATTTTCGTTATTTTTGAGTGTATGTTTAAAGTGTGCTGTATTGAAAAACTTTAAAATGTCGTTGAAAGTGATTAATTTGAAAGAAAGAGACCAAACGAACAGTTATGTTTATTTTGTGATAAATCAAATGATTTAGTGAAAGAACCAAGGTCAAGCACGCTGCTTAATATTAAAAGGCAGCAGATAGAAGAAAAGACAACATTAGTGAAAAGTTTTTAAAACTGTATAAACCGGACTCTACAAGACAAGAATTTTCATGGCACCAAAGCTGTTTAGCAACTTATTTAAGTGAGGAGAAAATACGGCGTCGAGAAATTGGTTGTGTAAAGAAGAAGAAAAAGAAGAATCTGCTTCAACTTCCGAGGCAAGCGATTACGTTCTCGAAAATCTCGTTCGTCATCAAGGACACCTGCAGAAGCAAATAAATCGTTGAAATGCTTAATTTGTGGAAAATTAACGAGAAACAAAGATAAGCAGCTGTATTTGTGTTCCGAAATTTCAGTAGCGGAACAAATTTTAAATACTCCAACGCAGTAAAGAAGACCATGTTTTTACTCAACTTAGTACTTGTCAACGGCCTGAAGATTTATTTGCTATCGAAATGAGGTATCACAAACATTGTTACCGTGATTATTTAAGAATGCCGAGAAATTCAACAAAACCAGCAGGTCGACCTTCAAATCAGATCCCTCGAGAAATACTTCACGATGCATTTGAAAACTCATAGATGAAATTAAAGATCAGTTTTCAAGTCATTCTTTTGAAGTGCACTTCTTAGCTCAGCGACTCGCTAAACTTACAAACATAGAAGATGCTGTGATCGAGAATCGTGTAGTAAAATCACTACTTATTGATAAATTTGGTGAAAACATATTATTTTCTTACCCAACTGATAGATCAAAATCTGCATTAGTGTTTATGGGAAATATACCATTGGCGGAAATAATAGAACATGTTCGTAGCATCAATTCAAAAAACTACATTGTTGAGAGTGCAAAATCATTGCGTCAAGAATGATTAAAAACAGAACTTATACCTAGTGACTATTTACGTGATGAAAATTTGCTCCAAAAATTTTTAGAAAAGGGAACATTGTCACAAACATGGGAGATTTTTCTGCAAGCTTTGTTTAATGCAAAAAACCAAAAATTGAGCGATAACTATTATAGAAGAGCATTATCTGTATTTTATGACATATTTTTTACGGTTACTGAGAAACAGACACCAAAACATATAGCTTTAGCTGAATCAATTGGGCCGTGTTATGCAGAAAGCTACCAACACACACACCTACCATTTTTGGAATTGGTTGCGCATTGCAATCTTTATTCGTCATACTACATTTTTCAGAAACCTACCACACCAGTATATGTATATACAAACTATACTGCGGTAATCTACTAACCCACAGTCTGGTTATTGAGCACTAGACATTTTACAGAATGCTACCACTCCACATGGTAGGTTTCTGCATATCTAATTTGTGGATACATCTGGCGACCATGTGGGTTGGTAGGTTTCTGCATTTTACCTTTCTACCTGCCAATAGGTTATGTTTTATGTATGTTAGCAGAAGCAATCGTTTGTCTCTGGTGTTAGTTTTGTTTTCGCAGTTACCCTGTTTGTGCGGCGTGTTCGCGGCAATTGGAAAATAGTTTTAGAGTGCTTAAGAATGTTTAGCAACCGAACAATAAAAATCATTAACGCATTAAGAGAAAATGATTCCATTGCAAGTAAGTAAAATGGCTTTGTAATATTATTTTTATGTTATGTAGTGTGAGTTCAAAATTGTACACTGGTATTTTATGCAACACTTTCGTGAACAATAGCAGTACCTGTATAATATTGCATCTTTTACAATGTCGTTACGTGTTACAGGTAATGTTTTCGAGAAGTGTCTGAAAGAAACCAGTCCCAGCCCGAACAAATGTTAGTGGCGAGAGAAGAACCTCAACTTGAATACGAAATTAAAAGTCATGAAGATACACTTGACGAAACGAATGATAACCAAAGTGAAGTAGATAATCAGCAATCCTCGAGTATTATCTCTGAAAATAAGGAAATGGAGGTGGAACTTGAGAAAGACAATGCAACTGAATTAAACGAGTTTTCAGAGGACGATGATGATAGTGTAGTAGATCCGACTTTGAAGTAGGTAGCGACGCAGGTAGCGACAGTGATCATTCGGATAACCTCATATTGTAGCAGATTGCGAAGAAAACAATGAGAACAGAGTCGTTCCAGCATGTTACAAGGGAAGACCACGTAAAGGAAGAAAAAGAAAGTTTGGAACCCAAAATCGAGCTCTCAAAAACTACACAAAATAGTAATAACTCGTATTACGACTATAAAGGTAAAAAATTGATAGCAAAGTATTTGTGGATTTTGACTGTAAATGTAAGATGATGTGTAAGGAAACAGTAACTGCCGAGAGGCGCAAGAAGGAATTTGATCGATTTTGGTCACTCAAGTCGTATGACTCACAACTAACTTTATCGCTGCAGGTGTGTCAGAGCGAGAAAAAAAGGACTTATGGAAGAAACCCTGACAAGAGAAAATTTACCGAACTTATAAACTAGACAATAACATAGTATGCAGGAAATGTATGTAAAATCATTAGGCATTACCACATTCAGGGTAAATACGGCTCTGAACAAATTTCAACCGTGCTTTACTGACCAAAGAGGACTTAAACAGTGGTAAAAACAAGATAGCTGTAGAAAGAGAAGATAAAATAATGAAGCAAATTGATAACATTCCAAAATATATTTCACATTACTCCCGATCTAAGACGAAGCCAACTTTTGCCACCTGGTATGACACTTAGAAAAATGTACGAACTCTACTGCGGAATGTCAAGACCCAGTGAGCCTGTCTACCTATAAAAGGTATTTTATACTAAATTCAATTTGCGATTTAAGATTTTACAAAAGGACACATGCAATACCTGTGACAGCCTAAAATGCAGCAGAACAATGAAACTAATCCGGAAAAAAGAAGAAATTAAAGATAACCATTTGAAGCATTTAAAACTGGCAAACAGCTCAAGAGCTTAGAAGAGAAGATTTTAAACAAGCCAGAGACCATAAAATATACGAGTGCTTAACATTTGATCTCCAAAAACGCTTCCTCTTCCACGTATACCTACAAGCATAGTCTTCTATAAACGGCAACTTTGGGTATATAACGCCGGTGTTCATAGTGGAAAACAGATATAGTACTGTTATGTATGGGTGGAAGGTGTAGCAGGACAGCACAGGAAGTGTCTTCTTATTGAAACATATAAAACGCGTATCCTCTGATGTTGAACATTTAACCCTATGGTGTGACTCTGTGGAGGACAAAATAGGAATGTAAAACTTACATTGATGTTACGGTCCATTTTACACTCTACTCCACAACTGGAAAGTATTACTATCAAGTTTTTATATTCGCCATAGCTTCCTTCCGAATGATTCGGACTTTAGTGATATCGAGTGTGCCTTAAAGCATCAACAACGAATGTATGTTCCAGACGATTATATATCCGTAATGAAGCAATGGCGAAAGAAGAAACCATTCGTTGTTACAAAAATGGACCCTTCAGACTTCTTTGGTTCATCGAAAATTGAAAAATGTCACAAACCGAAAACTTCTACTAGTGGCGCAAAAATAAATTGGTTAAAATTCGCTCAATAAGAATGGAAAAAGAGGAACCGTTCATATTGAAAATAAGACAAAATGATTTTAATAGCCAGAGGAATTTGTAAATATACGGAAGATTATGCGTGGCAAGGCAGCTGAATTGCAATTCCATTTTAATGAATTAGTTGAACTGTGGCCCAATGGTAAGGCAATAGCTGAAGCTAAACTTCAAAATCTGCGAGAAATGCTTCACCTAATTCCCAATGACGCGTTAGATTTCTATAGTACTGGTAGGTGATCCTAATATCGTTGAAGATATTGACGGACACAATATTGAGCAGCTGGACTTTGAAATAGAATCCGAGTAATGCATAGATTTTAGTGAGTAAGAATATTTTGTCATTTATTTTTTTGAAAATAAACATTAAAACTGAACTTCTTCAGAACGCGGGTATTTTATTTTGTATTTTTCCCTCTATGTCTATAATGCAGAATGCTACCAACCCACAAAATTTCAGAAAAAATGTGACTTCTGGATTTGAAATGATTATCGTGCTTAAGTGCACGTAGAATAATATTAAAACTGAAAAGCTCACACCTGAAAGTAAATAAATAACAAACAAAATTTTACTGAAAAGTTATAATATCTATTTACCTGATTATCTCAAAACTAAACCCCAGTGGGTTGGTAGCTTTTTGCATAACACGGTCCAATTCATCACTTGACTCGATCAAAACAGTTGATAAGTATATTGAATAAGTTTGGACATTGCATCAGCTATAAAGCATTACAAGAGCTTGATTTAGAAGTAACAATTTTAATAGCGTGTGAAGATGCAGAAAAAAATGTGATTATACCTAAGAATATAGTGAAAAATTCATCGTTATTTCTTCATGGCGCTATTGACAATAATGACTTCAATGAAGAAACATTAAGCGGTAAAGACTCTACCCATGTAACAGCAATGGTAATTTACCAAGAAAAAAATCTTATCGACAACGAAATAAATCTCGTTAAACAGAAACCTACAGCTGAACAGTTTGAGTATGATTTGAAGGCCTTAAATTGTCAAGAAATTTATAACTTCAAAACAAGTATGGAACCTTCAATATCTAATTATTGTAACAGCAGTTGTCTACTAACTTCCAGTCACAATTACTCACAATTTGATAATTTGCTCTGAGTTTTATGTAGATTGCAACATGATCAATTATTGAACAACTTTTGTCGACCATTGAAGAACTCGATACCAGGATGGACTCCATTCCAACAATTACTATCATGTGAGAATTCTCTTATATCTACAATTGGATTTAGCCCGGTAATTCTTCAGCCACCTACTTCAACAGATGTTGTGTATACTGCCATGAGAAATTTTGTTAACTTATGTCAATCATTAAATAAAAATATAGCTGTTCTTTCATGCGACATGTCTATTTACCTGATAGCAAAAAATATCCAACAAAGTAGTCAAGAATTCGAGAGACTGTTATTAAGAATTGGAACATTTCATCTACAAAAAAATTTCTTACGATGTTTGGGCCAATATATAGAAGGAAGTGGACTCGACAGCATTCTTATCGAAGCCAATGTTTATGGTGTTAATACTTTGGCATCAATTCTTAAAGGTACTCAGTACAACAGGGGCATCAGAGCACATAAACTTATGTATGAAGCATTGAGAAGCATACAGTTTATGGAATTTATTGATTATATGAATTTATCTGAAGATGGGACTTTTAACGAGGAATTACAGCAGTTGAATATATGTCTTCAAGATATAAGAGAAGTGATAGTAGATAAGGATTGTACCAGTTTAAGCGATAAATATAACCAACATAAAACTATAATTGAAACTGTTCTTTCCAGTTATTCAAATTTTTTAAATCACATGAGCACTGAAAATGAACTATTTAAATAATTACTGTGAAATGATAGAAATTCTTTTGAATTCAATTATGGCTGACAGAAGTAATAACTATGAATTACATTTATTGACTACTCGACAAATTTTACCTTATTTCTTTTCTATGAATCACACAAATTATATTCGTGGGTGACACTTTACTTACAAGATATGTTACAATTACCTCAGATGTTATGCATGATATGGAGAGAGAATGCATGCCGTCAAGCGAACTCCAGGAACATTCAATGCAGTAGGCTGTGACTTAGCACTAGAACAATCTCAAAATCGATCTTCTGCAGTGACTGGAGGCTTAATTGGCATCACTAAAAATGAAGAAGCAATGCAAAGATGGTTGCTTCTGTATCCTTTCAAAATAGCGTTCACTCAATGCTTTCTTCATACCTTGAATACAATCTGACACTACAGGTGACATTAATAGTCATAACGAATGGACACAATCAAGAATTAATACGGATGAAAAGGATGTTGAAAATATCATTAAATGTTTCAAACTTGCAATCCATTTAATAGTAATGGGGATTGTGCGCTTCGTAATATTTTCACAGGTGAACTTGTGAAGAATCAACTTCGCGATGCTTACTTAATGTTAAAGAAAATTGGGAGACTCTATTAAATACATATGAAAATGAAAGATTATTCAAGAAAACTAAGAAATTATCGGATCCTATAAAAACTAAATTTTCCAGCTTTGAAGATACTCCTGCGAGAACAAACAAGAATACTTCCAACAAAAATTGCAAGACGTAACAGACATAACAATTTTCCAAAATCATTCATGGTGGCTTCTCAACGTGGATTTGATACAAAATATTAGCATCGTATGAAGTATTGAATTACTGTAAGTATCTCTTTGATAATGACGGATTTTATAGGAAGTCACCAAAATCACAACTAGTCGTTGAAATTCAAAAAAACTATAACTGTGGTACGAGCACTCAGCAAGATATAATAAATTTAAATACTTTCAAAATTTATATAGTTGATGGTATGGCACTTGTTCACAAAATTCAGTTAAATAAGTTCAATACTTTTGGTGATTTTGCCGAGGCTTTCTTCAAAAATATGCAATTTTTTACATTGCCTGACGTGAAGAGAGTAGATGTAATATTCGACAGATATGACGATATTTCTATAAAGTTTTTGGAGTCAAAATTACGGAGTAAAGACCAAATTATTAAAAATGTCATAATTTCAAGTCATTCAACAAAAATTCCTGTTGATTGTAAAGCTTTTCTTGTAAACATTCAAAATAAATTACAGCTTGTTCAATTTCTTTGCACTAATGCTCCAAAATATGCACAAGTTAAAGAAGACTGCGAGATGTACATTTGTGGAGGATTCGACGATCCAACTACAAGCTTCAAGTTACAAGGGTCTTTATTTTGTGAGGTACTTGAATTACAATCAAACCACTTAGAAGCTGATTCAAGAATGTTTTGCCATATGTTCCATGCAGTAAGGATTCAATCTGCGCATATTATTATAATCAGCGCTGATACAGACGTATTCATATTGTAAAGAACCAGCGTTCTGTACGTATGTGTTTCAGAATAAATTAGGTGCGGACCATCCTGTATGTAAGATTTCATAAGTTTACGCGATATTACACAACAAATAATTTATTCATCACCGCTGACGTGTATTTCTAAGAAACCGTAAGTTTCTGCACGTCAGAACGATTTTAACCAATCCCATAACGGCATCCCCCGCACGGTAGCCGCGAAACCGCCCACAGATGCACCTTTATAAACTCGCGACGCGCATAATAAGAAGAGATGAATCTCCGTAGATTCAAGTTAAGCCGATATCCAGCAGCCGCCACCGTACCGTTGACCGTTCCAGAAACCAGTAGCCGCAGCCGCTCCGTTTGCTTAGCGTAAGCACCGACCTGTTGTTCACCGACGAAGAGTCCTTCGCGATCGGGCAACCTAAAGTTCAATTCTGTACTGCTATTGATAGACACGTAAGTTGTAAAGTTATACATTCTGACAATTTACACTCAAACACTACAGACCGTAAATAATTCCGGGCTGAGCTCCAGGAGTTATACTACACTAATACCTAGAGTAGCACGCAGGGGTAACCCCCGACGTAATACCAACTACACTAACACCTAGAGTAGCACGAAGGGTAGATCCCGTCGTCACTCGCCACTACAAAGTATACCTAGAGGAACGCAGGGGTAGCCCCCGACGTATCTCATCACCACTTGAGGGTGAAGGGTTGTTACAGGGCTGTAAAGACCTACGACCTTTCTCTTAGTATATACAGTAAAGACAGGCCGTCGCCTATGTCTTCTGGACATTACTGAAATCCCGCTCGAAACTCACACACTTCCTACATCCAGTACTTAATAACCGTACACAGTGTCTGTGAATCGCAGAAGAGTACCTCCATAACCTGTTGTATAAATTAGTAGTCCACCTAACCATCGTAAATACCTGGTGCGAGAACGTTTGTAAATATATTAGATAGTACGTGAATTATTCTATCTTTACGTAAACCTATTAGAGTAGTTTTTAATATTAAGTATTTTGTTCCCTTGATTAATTATAAATAATTAAACTTAGTATAGGGATCGGCAATTAATTTAGGTAGATAAATAATCTAATTGCCTACATTAACCCGGTTATAATTAGAGAAAGACCGTCGAGAGAGCTCGCGTTTGCAGACGCGCATTCGCGTGTATTATTTCCCGAGGAGTGGGACATCCTTGCTTCAGCGCTTCAGAGTTACTGACATATAAACACGATATCGATTTTCTCAAACGATTCGAGTTCATTGCGCTGGCGTCCCGACCAACAACGGTATCAAGGCTGACGATCTCGCTACTATACGTGCAGGACCGTAACCTAAACTTTGCCTCTTAGGTAAGGAATAGATTAAACAAAACTCTCTTTTGTTCACAGAAGCGACGTCGCACCCAGTGACGCCACGACCCGAACCGAGAAGTTCACCTACATATTGTGTTCATTACCTTCTGATTTTTTATTAATTGTAAATATCTGATTAATATACATTTTACAAATGCTTTACGGTTTTTATTTAAGGTTACAGTGTTAAGCCCATCCAGTAATTACTACGAACCACACCCCGTTTATAAAATAAACCCGATTGAGCAAAGCCGAGGCAAGATAAAACCGCGCTGGGTTACCAAACCAGAAGGGCGCAATATAAAGTAGCACCTAAAAAAATAGGGGGCGTTATAATATTGGCAATTTATTTCTGGAAATACTTAGCAAATATCGGGTGTCTTGGTCTATGGTTCGATGGTTCTCATACAAAGAAATATTTTTTAGGATGCCATTTAGCTGCTGAATCACTGGGTGAAAGGATATGCGATATTTTGCCAGCATTACATGCTATAAGTGGTTGCGACACTACTAGCAGATTTGGCAATAAAATGCAATGTTTGAAAGCTGCATCTGAAGATTTTGTACAAACAGCACTTATATCTTTGGGAAACCTTGACCTAAATAATGAACAATTGAAACAGTTAGAAATAGTTTGCACTTATTTCTTTTCAAAAAAAAAATTATTTGCTGATGAACTCAAATATAAACTGATTTCACAAAACATAGGTTTCGGTTTTAATTTGATGAAAGTGATATGCACATCAGATGCTTTGCATTTGCATTTATTAAGGGCTACAGTACAAACATTTATTTGGAAAAATTCTTATCAAACACAATTAAACCCCATCGATTATTGTTTGTACGGTTATGAAAAGTTGAATGGTGACTTACGTCCACGACAAATGACTAAGCCGCCTTTACCAGAGTTATTAATTCAACCTTGTAAATGTACTGCAAATTGTCGCACAATGTCTTGCAGTTGCAAAAAATCAAAATTATTTTGTATTTCTCTATGTAAATGTATTAATAACAATTGTCTAAATATAAATGAGTAATTGTTTGCCTACTTTATGTATATTTTTATTTAAATTTACTGTTTTTTTAATATATAATCTTTTTTATTAATAAAAAAGATTTTATTACTTTTATTTTTATTTTATTTTTTTCATTTAACAATCCATCCTCACTTTCACCATTAAAAAAAATATAAATTATTACTGAAATAATCATTAAAATGATTTGATGATGATACATTTCCTTTACAAATAAGAGTAGAGGCGGTAAAAAAAAAATGGACCAAATATTTGACCGACAAGATCCGCATTATTAATTTTTGACCTTTTCTTAACTTAAATCCATTGGTGAAATTCGGTCCTCACATTTTGCATACTCACTTACCTCTAGCGCCCGGTCTAATATATAACCTACAAATATTGCTAATATTATTATAGTTGATTAATTTCTTACACTACAAAGATATTAAATGGTTTCTAATCCACAATCAATAAATAATTCAATATACAACCGATGCACCTACACTATTTCTAGCGATGGGGGTAACAACTCAAAAAATTGTTTTTAATAACTAAATAAAGTGTTAAAGTCATTATAGGTATCCTCTATAAATAATATATTCTGCCAGGTTTGCTTGCTTGATTTCTTGCTTGCAAATTTGTTATCAGTTACGTCAGATGACCTCAAATGTTAGTATGGGGAAATACGAAAATGGAGATTTTACATCTAAAGATATTTATACTATAAAGAGTAATGTTTACGTTTGTCTTTCACATCTATAAAATAGGCCCAGCGTAGCGGGTCATAACTCTAGTATTTCATAACCAATAATAACTCTAATAACACATTGTGTAACGAACCGCAAGTCATTACTTCAAAATTTTTTTAATTAATTAATTATTTTACAATCAGCCCTCGTAAAAGAAATGATGTAAGCTTTCTTAGTATTCAACCACCTGCAAAACTTAATCTAATATTTCTTAGTATTCCGTATTACTCAGTCACTTACATATATTGCTCATTATTTCGTTTGATTGCACAACAATAATTAATTTGTTCCCACTCCAACGTAGATTTCATAAAACATCGAAAGTTTTATACGTCAGAGTAATCTCCGCCAATTACAAATAGGGTTCCCCCAAACAGAAGCCGCCACCGCCTACTGAGGGTCCTCTATAAAAAACCGCGTCGGGCACCTTAAGAATTAATTAACAGTAAAATATCTATCTATCGGTATTTAAAAACGCGCCCCGTAAACGCATCCCGCCGCCGAGAAGTATAGCCGTAACCGTAACCGACCAGCCGCCGTAGAAGAGTTCCGTCGCGCCACTTGAACGCATTTCGCCGCCGAGAATTATTTAGTTGGTTTCACCAGCTCCTGTATTAGTTAGTCCGGTTGACTAACTCCGATTCCAGAAAACCTGCACGTGACGGTTGTTTAAAAGTAAATCGCCGCAGACCTAGTGATAGCCACCGCGAGTTTAGCTCTTGGAATTTGCCGAACGCGCATTGCGAACCTTTTGTAAATCGAAAGCTATCCTCGATCTTTGTGATTAACGACACGTAAGTCTGTAGAGTAACTCAGAACACCAACATAAACACAAACACACCAAACCCCCAGAGAGCGACGGGCTAGGTCCCGGAGCAGTCGGGAGTAGACACAACACACACACCAACCCCCAGACAGCCGCGGGCAAAAGCCACGAGGTAGTCGGGAGTGCTCACAAGCGCAAACACACAAAAGCCCCAGACCGCTACGGGCAAAAGCCACGAGGTAGTTGGGAGATAATAAACACCAGCACACACAAAAGCCCCCAGACCGCTACGGGCAAAAGCCACGAGGTAGTCGGGAGTATACACCCACCACGTCAACATATACCTAACGACGAGAGCTAGGTAGGACTGTATAGACCTGCAGCTTTCATCATTTACGCTCACTTACATTCCAAACACCTGAATTCACCAGCTCGCTGGAGAAGGACCGAAGTGCTGATAAGCACAAATCGAATTAACCGTGGAGTATCCGTCAAAGACCTGTAGTAGAAGGAAACCTTCCCCCGATACCCACGCGCTTAGTAAACGAATTTCCAGAAAGCAATCAATTCATTGTTTTCCACCCGCTTATTCCGCAAGTATAAAAACCGCCTTTAATAAATACGCGTTTTGTGTGTATACCATTAAGTAACGTCGATTGTATCTACGTGAGATTTCTTTCATTGACATAGAAGAAATCACCACCATAAAATTACCGCCCAGTAGATAACGTGCGAATATATTATACTACCAAACGTGTATAATCCGCCTAGTCTAAATTTAATGCAAAAGTAAACCTCTGAAGAAGTCATATTTTCAAGCATAATACATCGCGAAAGTAAATTGCTCCACGAAGCATACGCGCTTGTCCGTCTTCCAGAAGTGCACCACAAGTGAACTCGGGATATCGATTTTCACTAGTGACCTAGATTCGCGCAACCCTCGTTTTGAATAACCAGTAGTTTGTTTATAAATTCTTTTCTTTTATAGACAGGGCCGTATCCAGCCTAAATAATTAATTAAACATTACGTTAGTAATCATTTAAATATTACGGTCATTATTGAGTGTAACTAGGGAGCATTAACATCTATTTTCCAGAAACGACTTCGACAAGAATAAGCGGCCGCACTGAGCGAGGGGAAGGAAGGACGCCCCGACGCCGCCGTCTCCAGCAGAACGTCCAGTGGTTTGTTATTATTACGTTTAGGTTAGTTGATTTAGAAAAAGCATATATATATATATATATATATATATATTAGATTTGTAAATATAGGAAAATATATTACTTTAAACCATTTTATTTTAATTATTTTATGTGGACAGTGTAGAGCTAAGATTAAAGATACCGACGAACCCACACCCCTCTTTAGTTTCAAATATAAAGACCGATTGCAGTTTAGCCGCGGCAAATATAAAAATTGTAAGAAAGGACCTTACAATTGTACATCCTAATAACTATTTCTAACTTCTATTATAATTTTTTTTACTTTTGTTTCTTATTTTTTTCTAACAATTCCTTTTTTTCTTTTTTCTCTTTGTGTTTTTTTATAGCTTCCAATATGTACGGCGGATCTACACAAGTTTTTCCTTTGCCGAGATTATCGCGTACAATCTCCGGCGCAATACAATATTTATAAAATTGTATTAGAGTTGGAACCATCCTGTCATTCCAAAAGTGAACATCTTTTTCAATTTCTTCGATAAAAATGTCAATGGTGTCGTTCACGTATACCACAAAATAACATTTAGATCTACCTGTAATATTAAGCTGTCCTTGGATCTAAAATTATGTGTGTGACATTAATGTATTATAAAGTAGGATCATACTTGATAGTAATATGAATGATTTCGTTTTAAGCTGACAATGTTGTTTTTTAACTCCAGGCATATGGTGCTCTTTTTCATTTTATTAATAACCTCTTCGATGGTTAAAGCACCCAAGTCGCTGCCAGAAAAAAGGCACTTTACCTCTAATATGGCATCATTTCCAATTAGGCCTAAAATTAAACTATGTACTACTTATACCTCAACTTCCATTGCAACATCTAATAAATTAATTACAATATAATATAGAAAGTATACCGTCAGGAGAAGCTCCTAAAAAACATTGATCCAAATCAATCCACAAACCCGACTTCGCAACCTCCAACGAAGTGTGTTTTGTAAAACGGTTTATGGCCACTTCTTCTTTGCAGATGCCGTACTCTGTAGCAGGTGAAAAAAATTTGTTATTCGTTAAGCAGGATTTTACAATGTTGTGGCAAGGGGTGTGTTCTTTCCTTTTAATAACCCGTCCAAATAGTGAGGCTGTTAACCGGTGATGTCTTTCTGTTTCATAAACATTGTTGCCAAACTGTCCAACTGAATTTTCTTGGATAAGATCCCGCTCTTCTGCATTCCCCTTAAAAATTATTGAATTACTTTTACACCCACTGAAAAAAACTAAATATTACGTGTAATCCCTCTAAAATTAGTTCACATTGTATGGCCAACACGTCTGCATCTTCTTCTGGAGTCTCCACACTAACTCCATAATCAGTATTAGGCTCTCTTACCTTTGCCTTCTTTGCAACAATTTCATTTTCTCCTTCATCTTTTGAGAACAATCTTTTACGTGCCCTATTATTAGATTTCGTCACATTCTGATTTATAAATTTTTTAAAATATTGACCAGGACTACGTTCCGATTCCGATTTATTGATTGTTTACGGTATTTCGGGGCAAGCCCCTTTATACCTTCGTCTCTTTGTTATTGTTTGGATTTGTTCTGTGTTGTGGTCCGGTTTGGTCCTTTATGGTTGTTTTTCGGCACGAATTGCCTTTAGGATTCTCATGATTAATGCGGCTTCTTCGTCTTCTGTACTCGTATGTTGTGGTTGTGTTGATGTAATTTTTGCGTAGCTTAATTGTGCGTTTACTGCTCTTGCTGGTCTGGTTTGTTGGTTGTTTCCGTAAATCGGATGTTCCGGACAGCCCCGGAAGTTTGCAGTATGGGGCCCGGTGCAATTGCAGCACTTAGTGGGTTGGCCGGATTCCCTCGTTAGTGCAAGTGTTGGTGTGATGTGGCCCCGCGCACTTCACACACCTCGCTGCAGCGTGGCAGCCACTGGTCGAATGCCCGTACCTTTGGCAGTTATGGCACTGCCCTATGCCAGGTCTTCGGTGTGGGGTCTCGACTCTAATCTTGAGGTACCCGATACACCTGAGTTCGAAGATCTCCTTCGCTCGTTCGTTTCTGCGCAGTTGTACCAGCACCATGCTGGTTGTTCTTCGATCAGGGCCTGCGAACATGCGGCTTATTTTTAAGATTTCAAACCCCATTTCGGTAAGTTCGCCTTCTAGTTGTTTGATGGTGTTTGCGTCCTGCGGGATCCCTTTCAGGACTGCTTTCAGTGGCTTTTCCGCTTCTAGAAGGTAGGTGTTAAATTGTGTTGCTTCTGCGTCAAGGGCCTTTGTTGCGGCTCTGAAGTCTTCAGCCGAAGTTAAGTTAATTTTGATTCCGTTTTTTGTTGTGCTTACGTTTCTCGGGACAACGTTTAAGGAGGACAGCTTCTCCATCGTGCTGGAGTAATCCTCGTGGCGGTGGAGGATGATCGGCGGTATTTTTTCCTCTTTTGCTGGCGGTGTACTCGTACTACGCTCTTCCTCGTCGGTACGTGGTCGTTTGTTTTTTCGTCGGTTGATGATGGTGAAGTCTTCTTCGCGAAGGACTTTGGATTCAGCGTCGGAGGTGGCTTCTTTTGTGTGTGAGGATGCGTTGACCTCACTTTCGTTTGTGGAACTTTCCATCGTATGTTCTGTCTTCGGTACGTGTTTTTTCTTTTTCTTTTTACGTCGTTGAGGGTTTTCGTCATATTCCGGATTGTTTTCTACGTGCTGCTCCCTGTTGGCGGCGTCTTCTATAGCGGCCGGTTTGTTTTGGGCAAGTTTTTCGATGTGTTGTCGTAACTCGTGGATTTCGCTCTTCAGAAATTCTATCTCGCGGAGATTCATTTCTTCGGAGCCTTTTAAGCTCTCGATGTGGAGCTTCAGAGCATCGTTTTGGGTTTTGAGGGCCTCGGCCTGGAGTAGGAGGGCTTCTTCTCGGTACCCCGACATGTTGCAAACCGGATCTATGTAGTGAAAACCACACAAATCCGGTTTGTTTCGAGTACTAGGTGGCTACCTAGCACTCGAGGGTTCTTTTAGGCGTAGTTTCACTCCGAGGAGTGCGCGCGCGAAAATTCTCAAGTGGTTTCTCCCTAGGCACGTGTGCTTCGTTCGAAAGCCAGCTCAAGAATGAGGACTACGTTGTGTAACCCTTTTGTAAGGGCTTGAATGCCATTCAAATTTTTTTTTGTTATACCTTAAGCCAGCAAGGTACACTTGTCTTTGATACGAACCTCTTTGGACAAGGTTTAAACGTTTACCCATATTGAATCGGGCCACAATATTCATCAGCCTCTCTGCTCTATTATTGGTTTCGTTTTCAATTAAGAGATGTGTCTTTCTTACCAACAGTTGAAGGGCCCCTAAACATACAAAAAAGTAATTTAAAAAAACATACTTATTAAGCTTACCATGTATGTAACTATAAATGGACGTAGCCTTCAGGTCGGAAATTTTACTCTCCGATACATCTCCAACATTATTGCAAATGCCTTGTCTGCATCCGGAATGGTCGCCATAAACATGATGTAAACCATTCTTCAGATCTAATCGAAGGAGATCAACATTTTGTCATTTTTGGAATGTTCGTATATGGAACATTTGGCTCTCTTTTGAAGTTGCTTAATTTTCGCCACAGTAAGTAGTTTTCGACCGTTTACATTTATGTGCGCATCTCTTTTAAATTTATAAAGATGCTTACCATAATTTTTTAATGCATGATTTGTGCACTCAATTTTATTTATCTCTGATCCATATGGCACTTTCTCTTTTAATTTAGCAAACACACTTGAATCTCCATCAGCGATAAATTGTTTGTACCTCACACCGTGCATTTCTTTACTAACCATGAATCCCTGAACTGCCATATCTGCTTCCATGCCTGGTGCTGATTGGCTCCAATTCTTATAACAGGTATGGGGTGTAGGTTGTGCATTACGACTTTCAGCACGGGCACATATGCAGCACAACTTATTCCTTACTGCGATAAACAATAATTTTGCAGTGTGACGCCCTATGATACCAATCATCCCAAATAATGAAATGAAATTTGTGCCATAACTTCGTTTACTCCAAGAACCGTCTACGTACACAGTAATCCAAGGTGTTCCATCAGAACATGTATGGCCCATGCTGATAGCGAACGCCTTTTCTTCCGCACCTGCTTCCTGCATCGATTTCCATAAGGACATTTTCCAATTCTAATTTATGAAACAAATATCTTTTAAAATTTTGTAATCTTTGATAATGCTTTACACATACCACTTCCAGAGATGTTTCTATCGAAATGAACTCCTTTTCTGTCATAACCGGAATAACCAAGCAACTTAGACTTTCTTCTAAATGAGCAAATGTGCTTCCAGTTGCTAATGTACCCCATACAGCTCCAATATTTATAATAGAGACTAAGTTGGTTGGCCTTTCAGTGTGTATAGTGAATGTTTTATCACAATGAGTGCAAGCAAGTATGATTGTGCTGACTGACCCATTACGAAATTCATTTTTAATGACGATTCGGCCCAATGTGCACACAGTTACATGTTTGTATTGCATTTCCAATACTGTTTCCAAGACGTACCGCGAATCTACAATACGGTTACCAGTAATTATTGCCGGTATTTTTCCTCCATATTCATACTCCAATGGGTAATTTTCAATTCTAAAATATATATTATTACTTTCACCGAAGGTTTATTTCGCACTAAAAATGTACCTGTCACATTCGTCTGAAGATATTGTACCAAACTCTTTTTTCTGGGTTGTTTTTTGAGAATCAATCCTACCATAAGTTTTCAAATTTACTTCAGGATCCTTGAAACTGTTAACAAGTTAAACTTTACCTAATAACAACTGTGTTTGTATAATATACTTACAGCGTGTTTCCATATTCGTTTTCATCTAAAAATATGGATTCATCTGGCAATATAGATGTTGACGCGGCTTTTGATCTAAAATATATTATTACAAAATTAAAGATGTTATATAGTATTATATGTAAAGAAAATTACTCTTCATCTAATGAATGATTGCTTGTGTTACCAATATCTGAAAATATGGTAGGCACATTCTTTGAGGTGGATCTACAAAAAGATTTTTTATGAATATACATATATCTACTAACCAATTATTACTTATTCTTTAGTTTTTTCCAACGTAACTTGCCGGCTTTTGCTTTTTTATTGCGCTTTCTTGACACAATTGTACTTTTAGGCATTGTGCTAACAATTCAACCCAAAATACAATGCAATAGGAATACCAGAAAATAAATATCGTCTACTCTGTAATAAGAAACAAAAATTGAATGCGACTACAACGGTGCATTTTTCTATGTTTTCTTTTTTTTTAATACCAACAAAAAAAAAATACAACAAAATGTCGTAAGAGCATATTTTGTGTCTATAAAGGAATATCATAAAAATAACTATATTAAAAATTAATATTAATATTCTAAATGCAAGTTAAAAAACTTAAGAGTAAACCTCGAAATATACATAACGTTCAATTACTCAAAACCACTAATCACGTAGATACGACATTATTGCTTAGTACGGCAGAATACGCCGAATATTAATTATTATTCTTATACAAACTTACCGACCACGAATAATTAATGCAACTTATAGCTCTGAAAAGAACTGATTGTTTTATTGTCAATAACACCGAAACTATTAAGAATGAGATCTGGTGAATATTTTGTAAAACGTTTGTGTACAATAACTACAGTGTCGACTGCCGATGCATAATAAATTACGTCATTTTTAGGTGCAACTTGTTGATAAATATACCATTACCGCCCTCTATATCTTTTTATGTAAACCTTCAAATGAGGATTGTCCATGCTAAACCAATACGGACGCCCCACCACTTTATCAGCGCGTCCTTAAATAGCACTCTTCAAGTTATGAGTACAAATGCGATCTATGTGATTATAGAACACATCACAAAGATAGTTTAAAAATTTATTTTAAAAAACACTTCAAGTTATGAATTCAAATGTGCCCAACGTAATTATGCGACACACCGTAAATATAATTTTAAAATTCATCGCTTAAAATCTCATTAATGTTAGAGACCACTCTTTTTTTGATATTTTTAAGTTTAATTGTTGTTAAGTTGTAAGGATTGAAGAAAAATGTCAGATTTGATAGGAAGTTTATAATAATTTTTATTTTATTTTGCCACCATAATGTTCTTAATCTACGCCAGTGTCATTATGACATATTTATCATTTTTATTTGGGTGTCATTATGGTCTTTATAATAGCACCCAGTGCCATTATGAAGTCATAATAACACGCAAATTTTAAAATAAAAAACAGGCATAAAGAAAGTTAGTTACAACTTTTACTTCATTATAAAATCTTTACCAACATTTATTTATTATAAACATGAACTATAAAGTCTGTACAATTTGTTAAATTCAGTCCATCAGTGCGTGAAACTCATGTAAAGCACAAAATTGAACGCAAATAATGACGTTGTCAACGTAAAAATTGCAACAATCGACAAGCGCGGTTACTATAACATCGATTAATATGGGCACTTAATAATTTTGTATTTTTATTTACAAAAACGTTTCTGATATTGTAAACAAATCGAATCTATGCAAAGAAAATATATTTGGACTGGCGTAGATTAAATTTTGAATGATACACGTTCGATATGAACTTCGTAATGAAACTTGTGTAAATAAACCACTCGGCTAACGCCTCGTGGTTTAACTTTACACGCGTTTCATTATGACGTTCATATCGAACTAGTATCATTAATAACTATAAATTTATTTTGCCACGATAATGTTCTTTATACGCGTCCAAATGCGGGCGTAACGTGGTCTTTATAGCACGGAAATTTCATTGATGCCAAGCAGCATGATTGACAGCAAACACATGATATGATATATAATAGCAATATGACAGTATCTTAGTAACAACAAATTAGCCTACTGTCGACTTTATTTCACTGCATTTGCATTTAAAAACTTGCCGAAAATACTGAATCTTTTTAATATTTTGTTCCAGTTTCATGGTGCAAAATAAAATAAAACATTGTATGTACCACGGGTATAATTGTAGATTATGCCCTTAATACATAAATATCTATAAAGTTGTCAATAACTGTTTATTGGTTGAAATAAAAGCCCGTGCCTTCTACCACGCGAAATTTGTCGAATTATAACCTCAATCTGTCTAAAAAAAAATGGAAGAAAAAAGGAAAATTAAAATCGCCGGTAACCGAGGATCCAAGCTACGGTATTCTATGCGAGCAGCTAAATCACAAGTTGCGTTCCGATAATATGAATGTATTACATATAGGTATAAATTGTTTAAATAACAGTTTCAGTGTCAAAGTGGCAGAGCACTTCTAGGCTAGTGAAAGTGGTCGTCTGCAACGCTGTTGGTGTGAGTGCGATTCTCGGCCAAAGCAACTCTTTTTTTTTTGTTAGGTTACAGTAGTTTTGCTTACCTACTCTAAACTAGGTAAACAAAACTACTGTAACCCACGGAACGCATCTGGTGATTTATCCGCTCGTTATTCTAAAATCCATTAAGGGGATCCTAGGTTACCGTATGTTTTAAATTGTCACCCTGTGTGTAAATTTTAAGGATCATACGGTAGATAGTTTGTGTTGTTCTATTTTTTTTTTTTTAATTTACAGGTGACACAGGCGTTACGATTAGATTAATGTTAGAGTAGTTTTGTGTACATAAATGTTCTCGTTATTTTAAGTTTGAGGGATTTAGTTGGTGAAAAATAATGATTTAGCGATGTCATTTTGGTAGGTTACTGGAAAACTGACTTTGCATTTGCAGCATGATGTAATTTATTTCTCTCGTTTATTTAGGTATTGAGTATCATTTTTACCGCGCTTAAAATTCAAGCGATTCTTTTTTTATGATAGGCTAATTTTGATTTAAGTAAGATGGAAAGGATTAGTATGGAAGATGGCGAATTCTGAATAACGAAGTAATTAGTTCTGTTAGAGATGCCGTAGAGAGCAGGACTCGCTTTTTTTGTTTGTTTGCAGTTATCGCAATATATGCGAAAGGGGCAGTTATGGGGTGGAATATGTTATTACATGCAGGGGTTGTATCGAAAGTGATCCCCGTTTCCAATAACGGGGATAATATATTAGTTCACCACATCCCCAAGTTATTTTCTGTTGCTTATCGTTGTCTATGGTGACAAGTTTTGGACATAGGGGTGGTTTCGTGTTGTTCGAATTGCTTAACCTTTATTGAATTTAATGAATTCCTGTTGAAGAGGTGGTTTCCCGTACAAATGAAAGACAAACTTGCTGTAAATAATGCCGCTTTAATTAAGTGTAGAGTAAATTAATTAAGGTTAAGGAACGCTTTGTAAATGACGAAATACCCACAAGTATGGTTAAATATTAGTGCATTAACGATAAATAAGATGATAAATTAGTCATTTGTGTGCTTTTGGTTGAAGTAACTGTAAGTGTAAATTTAGTTCGAATAAATATGAATAGGATTTTGTCGGTTGTGAAATTTTATATGGAAAGCGTTGCCGTAGAAAGTCAGTTATCGAATTCACTACCTAGTGGACCGATTATATTGTAGTCCAGAGGACTACTATTGTTGTTGGTGCTACGTAAGATTTTTTTATTTTGTTGGTGACAATAATAAAGTGTGTGTTTTTTTATGTTTATGTGGAGGATGCATTCGCTTGCTTTCGTACAAATTATTCTAGAAAAACCCTTCAGGCCATGTTAGAAACAAGCGTATTCATTAACACGATTTATTTGTTAAGATCTTGAATTTTTTATCTGTGTAATATGGTGCATTGAATGTTTATTTTATGCAATTATACCAAAATTTATGTTATCGATATCTTTATTGTTTTCATTGTATTGATAAAAATGGCCTTGAAGGCTCTAATCGAATTTGAGCATTATTTCTTTAGATTTCTCGTTTTGGAATTGCGAAATTTAATGTGTTTTTTTATTTATGTAATTGTACTAAAATTTAATATGTAAATGCCCTAATATATAACCATTGTTAATGTTATAACTGTTTTATTAAGAGATTGGAAACTATTGTAACTTTGTCCTCTGAGTCTGCGATTAGCTCACGTAAAGTAATAAATTGAAAGGTTTAATATTTTTTCGCCTACCATATGTGAAAATGAATCATATCAACCCTAAAAATATGACCGAAAGTAGTGTTTATCGTCCCTTGGGCTGCTATAGTTATTTATATTGTAGCGCCCCCCAGGTACCCTATCTATTTATTTACAAGTCTGATATTTAATTACTCGCAAACCTCAAATCTGATGAAACGAAGTGGCCGTTTTGTGGTAGGTACGTTGTGCTACCTAATTTAGATAGGCTGGATGAGGTACGTGTTGCATCATGGGGGTAGGTAAAAAAAATTTAAACTACTCAAATTAAAATCAACGAGTGTTGTGCAGCGGTGGTTCAGCCCGTTAATCTACTATTGTGGGAAAGAACCACCAATAAAACCCACTTTATTCATAAATAAGTAATTGCACAAGTACATTAATAAATCAAATAACACAAAAAAAAACAATGAAAGGATTAAATATATAACAAAACACCATTAAATCAGGTTAAAGTGCGTACAAAATTATAACATTAAGAGAAAATGAATAAAACACAGTTTAGTTACACAGAAACACAATAATAAAAATACACATGTAGTCACACGCACAATTGGGTCATGAATATCAAAATAAAAGTCGTAACACCAAACATGTGGCCCTTTTAAAACCAATCATGCCGGTCTTTAAGTAAATAAGCACATAAAACAATAGAGGAAATTACGGTACATATAAAATACAACAGTAAAATTGCACAAGTGATAATAAGGTAAAGGCGAGGACACAAGGTATTTACAAGTACCCAATTGTTTAGTGACCCCTAAAGTACAAAATACATGTCACATTGTAATAAATCACATACAAACAGAAATCAGCTCGCAGGCAAATAATTCTACTTCAACAAACTAAAAAAAAAAACTCATTAAAACAAAGCCTTACAAGGGTATTGCGCCCGTTTGGTACGACAAGTGGAGATTTGTACTGCATACTGATGATGTGAATGAGCGAACCGAGTGTTTCTCGCAAAGATAGCCCGAGATGGTATCAAAGAATATAATTCAGCAGCACAATAGCCGTTGTAATAACGATAATACAAAGAAAGAACTGAAACCATCCTTCTATGCTCAAGAGACTGTATGTGAGAAGTTAAGGACGGGTCATTTATAAGCCTAATCGCTCTCTTTTGAATACGATCAACGATATCGAGAGCGTATTGGGGAGCACTAACCCAAAGGTGAGAATTATATTCCAGATGAGGCCGAATTTGGGCCTTATACAGCAGAAGGAGTTGTTGAGAGGTAAAGTACTGCTTAGATCTGTACAAAAAGCCTATTTTACGAGCAGCTGTTTTGGTAGCTGACAGAAGATGGTCAACCCATGAGAGATTTGAAGATACAGTCATACCCAACAGAGTAATAGAGTCCGAAAACTTAAGAACTGAGCCATTCATACTTACAACAGGAAATGATCGATCTTTTTTGGCGGACACAAGGCAACACTGAGTTTTGTTAGCATTAAATTTAACTGGATTGTTGCTTCCCCATTCGAGAATACGTTGAATGTCTTTGTTGATTAAATTTGCCATATAAAGTTTGAGTGCGTTAGAAAAAACCGTGCTCCTCTCTCTGGTTAACAAATAAAAACAATAGTAATAAAAATTCGAGGTGTTTAATGGTTATCTGATCTCGGGAGTGTGTACCTACTTGGTAATTGCCTTTTACAATTAGTAACCAAAGCGGTATCAAGTACCCGTTCATCAGCCCACCTTTACTCAAATATAAATAAAACAACGACCAACAAATACCAGAGTGAGAGGGCCCTATACTGTCTTTTTATTTTAGCAGATTTCACCTTAATGAGTCCGCCTACGAATGAGATACCTTCGCAAGGCAATGCTCGATGTTAAGTAGGTTATATAGACTTGTGGAATCATTTGCAGCCAGCCTTAATTTATATAAAAACACCTACTTACATTAGAATAAATATTGCTTTAATGGATCACAGACACAAATCATTAACATACGCCGGTTAACCCCGAAAGAAAAGACAACTTAGCGTTGGCGAATTTGTAACGAACCGCAAGTCATTACTACAAAATTTTTTAATTAATTAATTATTTAACAATCAGCCCTCGTAAAAGAAATGATGTAAGATTTCTTAGTATTCAAACACCTGCAAGACTTGATCTAATATTTCTTAGTATTCCATATTACTCAGTACCTAACTTAATATTTCTTATTATTTCGTTTGATTGCACAACAAAATTAATTTGTTTCCTCCAACGTAGATTTCATAAAACATCGAATGTTTTATACGTCAGAGTAATCTCCGCCAATTACAGATAGGATTCCCCAAACGAAAGCCACCACCGCCTACCGAGAGTCCCCTATAAAAACCGCGCCGCGCACCTCGCAAGGAGAATACTAGTAAAAACCGAATATACGAAGAGTAGCCGACCAGTAGCAGGAGTAGAAGTTCCGTCGCGCCTCGTGAACGCATTCCGCCGCCGAGAAGTATTTAGTTGGTTTTACCAGCTCCTGTAGTAGTTAGTCCGTTAGACTAACTCCGGTTCCAGAAAACCTGCACATGACGATTGTTTAAAGTAAATCGCCGCAGACCTAGTGATAGCCACCGCGAGTTTAGCTCCCTGTATTTGCGAACGCGCACCGCGAACCTTTTGTAAATAAATAGCTATCCTCGATCTTTGTGATTAACGACACGTAAGTCTGTAGAGTAATTCAGAACACAAAACACACAAACCAGACCGCCACGGGCAAAGCCACGAAGCAGTCAGTATAAACGCAAAACACACAAACCCCAGACCGCCACGGGCAAAGCCACGAAGCAGTCGGAGTATAAACGCAAACACACTAAAACCCCAGACCGCCACGGACAAAGCCACGAAGTAGTCGGAGTTCAAACACCAACACACACAAAACCCCAGACCGCCACGGGCAAAGCCACGAAGTAGTCGGGAGTTCAAACACCAACACACAAAACCCCTAGACCGCCACGGCAAAGCCACGAAGTAGTCGGGAGTTAAAAACATACCACGCTACCATATACCTGACGACGGGAGCTAGTAGGACTGTATAGCCCTGCAGCTTTATCATTTACTCAACACTTCTACTTCTAAACACCTGCATTCACCAGCTCGCTGGCGAAGACCGAAGTGCCTGTAATCACAAACAAATTAAACGTTAGAGTATCCGTCAAAGACCTGTAGGAAGAAAACCGTACACCGATAACCACGCGCTTAGTAATTGAATTTCAAGAAAACAATCAATTAATTGTTTTCCACCAGCTTATTCCGCAAGTATAAAACCGCCTTTAATAAATACGCGTTTTGTGCGTATACCATTAGGTAACGTTCGTTTGTATCTACGTGAGATTTCGTTCATTTGCATAAAAGAAATCATCGCATAAAATTACATCCCAAAAGATAACGCGCAAATATATTAATTATACAACCAAACTTGTATAATCCGCCCAGTCTAAATTTAAAGAAAGAAACCTTGAAGGTGTTCATATTATCGAACGTAATAGATCGCGAAGGTAAATTGCTTCACGAAGCATACGCGCCTGTCCGTCTTCCAGAAATTACTGAAGGTAAAGGGCAGCAAGCAATTAGACCGGCGAACGCTCGTCCTGCGTACAACCGTGAACTCGGGATATCTATTTTCACTAGTGACATAGATATGTGCAACCCTCGTTTTAAATAACCAGTAGTTTGTTTATACATTCCTTTCTTTTGTAGACAGGGCCGTATCCAGCATAAATAATTAATTAAACGCAACGTTATTAATCATTTAAATATTACGTTCCTCATTTAGTGTAACTAGGGTATTACTATTGTTTACAGAAACGACTTCGACAACAATAAGCCTCGTTGAGTCGGTAAGGAAGACATCCAAATGCTCCTAGTGGATGCCCCGACGCCGCTGTCTAAGTATAAATCCAAATTGTTTTCATTATTTTAAGTTTGTTTATGTTGTAGTTCAAATGTTATTAGTAAAGTGTCAAATACAGAAAATTATTTAAAGTCAAATTTGTACAATGATAGGTATTAATTATCCAAACCGTATCGCTACTTTATTTTAAAATGATGCAGTTCAGCTAGCTAAATTAAAATTCCGACAACCCACTAGATTTCTAAAGACACCAGTTTCTGTTAATAAAATATATCTTTTGAGAAGGCCTTACCAAAAAAATAACGCATTACTTATTAAGTCAAACATTTTTCCATTAGAATGATATTAAATTACAGAAAACTCGTACTGCCTCTTCAGTAAAGAGTATGATTACGTCATGCCACTACACGCCCCAGACAAGTTCAAGTATACAACAAAGTTCCTTATCAGGTATTAGACAATTATTATTATAATGAAATTTTGAAATATCAGAATACGACTATAAAATTTTAAACATCATCTTAGTACTGTAAGCTAGTTTTCATCGTGTAACCAATCTAGTTCTAGACAAACAGTTTATAATAAAAATTTATAGGCTCATAAAATACAAATTATTAGTTAAACTGTTAGTTAGTTACTCCAGAAATTGTTAAATTCCCTAATTGATTCATCTGTAACAAACATACATAACGTCCTGATAAGTATAAATAATTTTGATGGTCTGCTACACGTTAACAAATGATTAAGTAATGAATTTTATTAGAATTGTTAAAAATTAACAATAACTCGTTGTTAATAAGATATAAGTATCATATAATACTTATAATAAATTAAATGAAATCTTTAGAAAACATAACGTATTTTTCAAAATACATTAGATATGATACATGGATGACAAAGTTATAGATCTATAATTTGTCTAGAATACCAGTTAGACTGTCAAGGAGTTATGAACGTGTTATATGCGTTACGAGTAACTCAAGGGTTTATTTGCTTATAACGTATTAGTGTAAATAAAATTCATAACAGCACGATTTTATTAGTTTTTCACTATCTAGACACCTTTGACTGTCGCATATATTTTCATTAAACGTCAGTTATCAAAGTCTAGAATCAAGAGAACAAAACTAAAATAATAATACGTTATGATTCTGACAAATTGTTATTGTGCGAATTAGTGAAAATGAATAGTAATTCAGACAGTGATGAACAATTTACGAATACTCCACCAGACTTGCAAGAAGAAGCTAGCAATGTTTCTCTAAATTTGTTACCTACAAACTCAAGACAACGGTACGAAAAGTACTATGAATCGTTTAACAACTGAAAACAAATGCCTATAAATTCTGGTATTACCATCCATAATTGTGCTGAAGGGATAATTAACATTAATTACTATAATAAATAAATTCGTTAAGTTTCTTATTAAACTCTGTCTGCATTTATAAGATTAAAGATTTTTGTTATATTTTCCTATTCTTTGGTTGGCGAAAAACAGTTGCGTGTCACACACGCAGAAAATACTTTAGCAGTTCTTGGCTATTAGCTGCCCTCGCTTCGCTTCGCTTGCTCTAATAGCCGCGGGCTGCTAAAGGTCATTTTCTGCCACTGTGACACAATATACTATTGAAGATTTTATAGGTATCGAGTTAAATAATTTTACAGCGACAACCTCCATTTATCGTTCATTTAGATTGCTATCAATGTTATTATTCAAGTAGTACAAGTTTGTTTTGTTTTGGTTTTAAATTATAAAGTAACGTAGAATTATGAAGTAAGTCGGTCGTTGACCGACCAGCTGTTTGTTCTTGCATACAAGGGTTTTGCGAGAAGTTGAATATATTTTTTTGAAGGGGT
Organism: Vesta saturnalis; assembly: GCA_036346205.1. NCBI lineage: Eukaryota > Metazoa > Arthropoda > Insecta > Coleoptera > Lampyridae > Vesta > Vesta saturnalis. The sequence continues at coordinate 7,808,631 of JARFJB010000799.1, forward strand.
TTTTATAGGAATGCCGATTGTAGCCAAAAGGTAAGCAGTTTGTTATTTGTTTGAAAATGAGCTGTATTTTTCTCGAGTTTAGGTATTAAATCCCGATATCGACGTTTAATAAATTTTTGGATTTTGTAAATATTCCATCACGTTTCATTTTATTGTAATGACGCATTTCTTTAAGTTGAAGAATTAATTATCGTATTTTCATTTATTTTTGGTTATTTGAGATAAGGATTATTGCGTTGTTTATCGAGATTTTAGGGAGTTTTTAGTTTTATTTTTGCAATGTTACATAAAGCTTAGAATTTCATTGGAATTTAGGTGAACGTGTCAAAATTTTTGGGATAGAATTTTTAGTACGTAGTAGATTAGTTTATTTTTGAGTGAACGTTTTGGTTTCCTGTTAGGCCATCATAAGATCTGTTCATGACCTTTTTTCCGCTATAAATGTATTTAACAGGTGACGCCTTTTTGACATTTTTACCTGAATTTGACGTTTTTGGAATTGCGACGAGTTCCCTTTTACAACTTTATTTAAGTAAGAACCCCACAAGCACATATTGCTTTTACAGACTGGATGCTCTAGTGAGTATTTAGCCTGTAACAAATTTTCTTTTGGTAGTGACTACTGCACAGTGCGACTGTAACCCAATATTTTGTTTGTGTACGGCCGGACCGCGTACCAGGTTTATTTTTCTGCACGGCACGGCCGTAACCAATATTTTTGTATTTTCGCGATCGGACCGTATAATTTCCTGCACGGTCCCCTATACTACAAAACATGGACGTAATTTATAACATCAATGTTAGAAATTATGCATGGTTCGGCTTGAAAACTTGCTCCCAGGGGTTGTAATTAAGCGCGCATTATAATAGCATAACTTATGCGTATTAATTAAATATTTTTCTAAACTGTAATTGTTACTGTGCATCTAAAAACTATCTTTTGAGCATCACGTTTTTCGAATTTATTAGTGTTCAAATAAATTTACTGGGATGCACTTACCTAATTAAAGTAGATTGCAGAAATTTTTCAAAGGCTCAGAAATTAAAAATTGGTAGGTGGGTAACATATGTAATGTGCAGATGTAATTTGCGATTTATTTTTAATATTGCACATTAATTTGTCGCGGTTCCCGAGTAGCAGAAAGATAACTTGCGGCTAATTCTCGATAAGTGCCGACCAATAGGAAATAACTTTGAGTGTTGCAACGGGACCTTTAGAAAAATTAAAATTTCGCGCTAAATTATATGTGATTAGATATTTATATATTATTTTATTTATATTTGAATGTGATTAATATTAAGATGTAAAGCTTGAGTTTTTTTCAATAAGTTATCTACATATTCAATTTGAAAATATTTAAAATACGCGCCATTTGCAAGTGCATTAATGTGGTGGAAGGGAATGACGCTGTTATAACAATGATGTGTAGTTTTTAAAACAGTAGCATACAGCGAGCGATCAAAAACAGTCGCGTTAAGTAAGCGAGCAAGAGTCGCATAAAAATAAGTGATCAGAATTGATATTGGTCGGTCGACGGACGCCGCAGTCTAAGCGACATTATATAGTCACGCTGCCCTAAAATGTGAAAATTACAAATAAGAATTAGTTAACGGTGATAGGGAAGAAATAGAAAATTACTTTCTTATTAAAATAATAAAAAGTGCAAATGTCGGCAAGTTGGCGACAATAAAGAGGTTGCGTAAAAGTTTACAATAGCGTTTTAAATGCGTAAGTTGATGTTTGGATAGCGAGTGATAAATGTACAACAAGACAATCGATCCAATTAATAGATCGGTATATAAAGTATAATAATTAAAATCATTGATAATGAAAATATGTTTCAGCATGTTGTAGTTGGTACGCATTTGTGATTAAAACTGAACAATTAAGTAAAAACTGTATTGTGTAAATATATCGAACAATTATTTACTATAATCATTAACTGATGGAAGAAAATTAGAAGTGTATTCAACTACACAAAAGTATAAGAAAAGATAAGGACAACAATAGAGAAACGGTTCCAGAGTACCGGCAATTAACATCATCGGAAGAGCAGTCTCCAACGTACTTGAGGCCCCCTTTTTACCGGACATAGGAACGCAAGCGTTACATCATCAGTTTTGCAACGAAAATAAGTAAGAACCTTTTTTGTTTGTGTTAATAAATAAAACTTTTTTGTGTTTGATTTCTCGCAACTTTACATTTGACTATCCCAAGTAAACGAAAACCATCGTTTAATTTTGATAAAATTTTAATTGTTATAATATGTTAGTTTTAAAGAGGTTATTGTAGATATAGGTTTGATTTCACATATGTTTGTAAACAACATATTGATGCATTTTCGTTCAGATTTGGAATTTAATTAAATGAGTATAACGTTTGATTTATTTTTATTCCTAAAGATTATTAATATTACAAGCTTACACAATTATTGAATATATAAATGCAGGAAGAGGTCAACTCAATAGGAATCCAGATAAATAAATAAATCAAAATGAGCATAACTTTGGTCAATGATAACAGCAATCGTCACTTAAATTTTAATTTTGAGCTAGCCGTCGCAATAAATTAAGAAAGGAATTCGTAAATGTTAATCTTAAAGTTCATTTACTCAAACCGAAATTAATTAGCAAGCGAAGTACATTAACTAGTAAATGATACCTTTATAAATTGAACCTACTGAATTTTAGCAGGACATAATAAAGAATAATCATCTCAGTCATCACATTTTATTCAATAATGTTGAAATTATAAGAAAAAGTCTAAAAGAACTCAAATCCTATTCTTTGGAGCGGGTTAAACAAACAAAAGTAGTATCTAAGGGTATTACACCAGTTGCAATGTGTAGATTTTAAATGGTTTAAATAACAGTTTCAACGTCAAAATGGAAAAGCGATTAGTCCTTAGTATCGCTACTCAGTATCTGTACTCTGATTGGAGGACTAAATCTCTGCGTTCTGATTGGTTATGTCGGGAAATTTGAATTTGTATTCTAATAAGGGGGCATTGTTTTTAATTATGAATTATAAACCAGCAATTATTTTTTTTAATCATGAGACATAATTAAATTGTATCAGCATAATCCTTTTAAATGAGCGTCATAATCAAGATCCTCGGCGATTTTATTATAATTAAATTGTGTCATCATAACCGTTTTAATTATGAATCATAATCAAGACGCTCGGCCATTTTGTTTTGGCGAAATTTGAATTTGTATTATAATAAAGTGGCCTTAATGTTAACAGGAGTAGGATTACGCAGCTTGCTCTCGGGGCTTAGCCCCCTTGTCCAACAACTTGCTTTCGGGGCTTCGCCCCCTATCCCCAGGAAAACTTGAATTTGTATTTAAGTCTTTACATTCTGATTGTTTATTGCGAGAAATTTGAACTTGTATTCTAATAAGGGAGTCTAACGCTAACTTCTAAGACAGATATAGGGATTCGTAACCTGCTCTCGGGGCTTCCTTGGCGAGATATATGAATCTGTATTCTAATAAGGGGCCTAATGCTAACTTGTAAGATAGGTGTAGGCCTTCGCCCCCCTGACCAAAAATTTGAATTTGTTTGTGACGCCATCTATGAAGGGGGAAATTTGAATTTGTATTCTAATAAGCGGTGCCCTATTACTAACTTATAAGGGCTTCACAACATATTTTCTTGTCTTTGTTCCCTGGCCCCCGTGGCGGGAATTTGAATTTTTATTTAAGTAACATTATAATTGCTTATTGGTAAAAATTTGAACTTGTAGTCTAATAAGGGGGCCTAATGCTAACTTATAAGACAGGCATAGGAGTAGTAATATAGGGCCGGTTCTGGACCAGTTCAAGGTCACACGGCCTCTGGTGGTGAAAAACGAAAGCTTTTGGAGCTCTTTCAAGGTCAAACTTAAGGCTGGAAATTTAAAATTTTGGAGCTGGTCAAGGTCAAAGCTAAAAATAGAAGTTGCAAGTATGAGCTAAAAAAGAAAATGATGCAACTTCGAGTGAATGTGCCATGAAAAGTATGAAATAAAGGGGCATTCTAATTTGAATGAAAGACGCTTTAAAAAGTAAAGAAGTAATTACAGTAGTGCATGTTATATTGCAAAGTGAAAAGACAATTTAAAATAAGTTTCCGTATGGTTTTAATTGAATTTTCATATTAAACGAGTTTCGTATCATGATTTATTAAATTATACAAATTATGTAGGAAGAAATGACATTGTAAAACTTATATTACAAAGAAAGGTGAATAACATTATCTTAGGAATGTAGAAGTAAGCAATTTTATGTGTGTTTGAAATGTTTAAAGATAAATAAATATACTCTTTTTATCATAGCAGTTTAATCGTTAAGTCAAAAATTATAAATTTTTGTATATAGACTAAACAAATAGCGCAAAAGATAGCAGTTCCAAAATTTTTTCAAAACAAAAAAAAATGTAAAAAAAAACTTTTCAAAGTTAACAGAAAGTTATGGTTAGTATGTAAAGAAAGGTTGATAGTTTCACATAAGAATAAATCATAACACTTTAGTCCTTTACCCAAAAATTCCAATTTTTGCATGTAGACTAAACAAATAACAGCGCAAGAGATAGCAGTTTCAAATTTTCTAAAAAAAGAAATGTGAAAAACAGTTTCCGTATGGTTTAATTGAATTTTCATATTAAACGAGTTTCTTATCATGATTTATTAAATTATGTTGATACTTTCACATAAGATTAAATCATAACACTTTAGTCCTTTACCCAAAAATCCCAATTTTTTGCATGTAGACTAAACAAATAACAGCGCAAAAGATAGCAGTTTCAAATTTTCTAAAAAAGAAATGTGAAAAACTTTGAACTTGTTACTAGCGCATGTGTGCTTAATAATTGCACAATCAGAGTAATGTAAGCGCTAAATATAGACTGTCTGAAGTGTACAAGCGTTTTTCAAAGAAAAATGCTTGCATTATCCTGTTTTTTATGCAGTTTAAAGTGTTGTTTTATTGAAAATTTTGGTAATTGCTTGTTGCAAAAATCAATCAATTTTAACAACGTGAATGCTTGTACAAAATTGTGTATGTTTTAGTAGGTAGAAAAAGTTGTTTTGCTTAAAATCAGAATCTCAATTTAGTGGGCCAGTTTTATTATTTTTTGGTTAATTAATTAATTAAATTGATAAAATGTCACTTATAAAATGCAATAATGTTAAAAAATAAATTTTTTTTCTGAAAATTATGCAAATTTTAAATTTTCAGGAGCGCATTTTTCTAGGGCTTATTCTTACAATGTTCTACTGAACAAAATTTAAAAGCATATTTGATAAAGGGTATATACCAAATTGGTCTAGTGAACTTTTCAAGATTGTTAAAGTACGTGTAACGAATCGGTCACGTATTTGCTACAAGACATGACAGGGACACCTATTTATGGACAGGAACTGCAAAAGGTTAAATATCCGGATGTGTATTTGGTGGAAAAGGTCATTCGACGTAAAAAGAATAAAGTGTACGTAAAATGGTTGGGATTAAACGAATATTCATGGATCGATGATGATAATGTAGTTTTATAAGCATATTATTGTAAGGCAATAAGCTCATTGATAATTCATTAATGCCGGTAAGAACAACAAGCACTTTGGAACACTTAAATTACTGTAGAAAGCATCACTATTGGTTTAATAACGGATATAAATGTCCTGCTTGTATAGGTACCGACTAGTATGAATATAACCTATTGTAATATACTGTACTTAAGGAACTAACGTCGAATGTAATTTCTGTATGAATAATAATAATAAAAGACCAATTGTAATTTGTATTATTTATTAATAAAAAACATACTGATACATACATACATTTTTTTTTGTATGTACATAATTTTTTTAATACCTAATTATTAATTAATTATATATTAGGTCTAAAGTGTTTATGTAGTCCTCAAACATAACTGATGGTCACTTCCCCGAGTCAGGTCCTTGTAACCTAAGTTCACTTGAAATCTCAACCTTTTCAACGTTTTCTAGAATCAAGTTATATTGTGAAATGTTCACTATTTTCCAACGGTTCAACAGTGTATTTCAAGTTTTGTTCATTAATTACATCGATATATAGCTTAAGTGATTTGCAATTGGCATAATAACAGCAGTTGAAATAAATTCGTTGGTGTAGTAAATTTTTTTTGGATAATGAGAACTTAAACTGCAAACAGATACTGCTTCTGAAAACAGCTACCTGTTTTTGAGAAACAGGTACCGGTTTTAGGTCTGTTTTGAGCTGTTTTCAAACCGAAGCTGTTTTGAGCTGTTTCTGCCTGTTGGTAAAAAATAGGTATCTTTTTTTTGAGCTGACTGCATCAAAGTTTATACTATTCACATTTTCGGTGTTTACAATATTCTGCCGAACAATTTACAAATTGTTGGCTTCAAACTCACGGCATAAAGGTACCAAATTTTCACTATACTAAATTGCATTTATCTTAATTAATAAAATAAGGATATTTCTATTAAACCACATAGAACATAGAAAAAACACTTGTAATTATGTCACAAAAAAAATAAGTATCTTAACAATGTTCCGTTTAATAGTATCAAATAAAACCATATCAAATTATTTTCTTGTAAATTCAAGAACTGCTGATATCACTAAACAGAACCAACTGTCAATTTTACGTTTCAGTTGTGAATACTTTATTTCATAAAATAAAATCGTTAGTTTTTAGTGTTTAGAAAATTTTGGAACTGCTATCTATTGCGCTGTTATTTGTTTAGTCTATATACAAAAATTAAGAATTTTTGGGTAAAGGACTATCGAGTTATGATTTATTAAGCAATTAACAACGCTTACATACATATAATTGTCATTGATGTAATATTTTTTTTCACAATTTTTTTTGATTTGAGAAAATTTGAAACTGCTATCTTTTGCGCTGTTATTTGTTTAGTCTATATACAAAAATTCGGAATTTTTGACTTAACGATTAAACTGCTATGATAAAAAGAGTATATTTATTTATCTTAAAACATTTCACACACACACACACATAAAATTGCTTACTTCTATCTATACCTAAGATAATGTTATTCACTTTTCTTTGTAATAAAAGTATTATGTGTCATTTCTTCCTACATAATTTGTATAATTTAATAAATCATGATAAGAAACTCGTTTAATATGAAAATTCAATTAAACCATACGAAAACTGTTCAAAGTTTTTCACATTTCTTTTTTTAGAAAATTTGAAACTGCTATCTTTTGCGCTGTTATTTGTTTAGTCTACATGCAAAAAATTGGGATTTTTGGGTAAAGGACTAAAGTGTTATGATTTAATCTTATGTGAAAGTATCAACATAATTTAATAAATCATGATAAGAAACTCGTTTAATATGAAAATTCAATTAAACCATACGGAAACTGTTTTTCACATTTATTTTTTTAGAAAATTTGAAACTGCTATCTCTTGCGCTGTTATTTGTTTAGTCTACATGCAAAAATTGGAATTTTTGGGTAAAGGACTAAAGTGTTATGATTTATTCTTATGTGAAACTATCAACCTTTCTTTACATACTAACCATAACTTTCTGTTAACTTTGAAAAGTTTTTTTTTTCACATTTTTTTGTTTTGAGAAAATTTTGGAACTGCTATCTTTTGCGCTGTTATTTGTTTAGTCTATATACAAAAATTCAGAATTTTTGGGTAAAGGACTATCGAGTTATGATTTATTAAGCAATTAACAACGCTTACATACATACATATAATTGTCATTGATGTAATTTTTTTTTCATATTTTTTTTTGTTTTGAGAAAATTTGAAACTGCTATCTTTTGCGCTGTTATTTGTTTAGTCTATATACAAAAATTTATAATTTTTGACTTAACGATTAAACTGCTATGATAAAAAGAGTATATTTATTTATCTTTAAACATTTCAAACACATAAAATTGCTTACTTCTACATTCCTAAGATAATGTTATTCACCTTTCTTTGTAATATAAGTTTTACAATGTCATTTCTTCCTACATAATTTGTATAATTTAATAAATCATGATACGAAACTCGTTTAATATGAAAATTCAATTAAACCATACGGAAACTTATTTTAAATTGTCTTTTCACTTTGCAATATAACATGCACTACTGTAATTACTTCTTTACTTTTTAAAGCGTCTTTCATTCAAATTAGAATGCCCCTTTATTTCATACTTTTCATAGCACATTCACTGAAGTTGCATCATTTTCTTTTAGCTCATACAGCTCTAAATCTACCTCAATTTTTTATTTCCTTGATTAACACCTCGAGTCTTAATACTTAATAATTCTTTCTTTCTTTCTCTTCTTATCATTCTTATTAGTTTCACCATTTTCTAGCAATAAAAGTTTACTGAATCATGCAATCCCAGAGAAGCCTTTTATTATAAACATGCATCCTTTCAAAACTGCTAACCTACTCAAAAAACTTTTAGATTTCTAAGAATGATTACCTTGCAACTTCTATTTTTAGCTTTTCACCTTGACCTTTTTATATTTCTAAGAAATGTAATATGACACCACCGTAGGTCAATAACCTCTGGCCTTGAAAACTATTTTTAGATTTATGATTACCTTGCAACTTCTATTTTTAGCTTTGACCTTGACCAGCTCCAAAATTTTAAATTTCGCGCCTTAAGTTTGACCTTAAAAGAGCTCCAAAAGCTTCCGTTTTTCACCACCAGAGGGCAAGTGACCTTGAATTGGCCCAGAACCGGCCCTATATTACTACTCATAGGACTTCGCAACATGCTTTCGGGCCTTAGCCCCCTGATCCCTTGGCGGGAAATTTGAATTTGTATTTAGATCTTTACATTCGGATTGCTTGTTGCGAGAAATTTGAACTTGTATTCTAATAATGGGGCCGAATGCTAACTTATAAGACAGACATAGGGCTTCGCAACTTACTTTCGAGACATCACTCCCTTGTCGTTCCTACGAGCTCAAATCTTGAATTTGTTAATAGCGTCATCTACTTGTGTATAGACTAATGAATGTTTTCTGTAATATAGCTGACGCCACCTAGCTGGTATTAAATTTGTTCAATATATCAAGTACAGACAAGTCTTCAACTTGCTTACTATGGTTATGGCGTTAAATTTGAATTTGTCTTCTAATAAAGGGTATCTAATGCTAACATATAAACTACATAAATAAAGTCTTGAGCAATTTGACTGATATTCTAATAAGCTAACGCTAACTTAAGACAGTTATTTAAATTTGATTTGTATCAATAGTTCTAATGCTGAATTTGTATAACACTACATAAATAAAGTTTTGTATAGCAGGTTATTGTGAAATGGAACTATTCAACAATCAGATCAATCACATAACTTATAAGACAGTTATACCAAATCAGTCAAATCAATCGAACCTCAATCAAATCAAACAAGAAGGTGAGCTAATCTGAATTTGTTATAAACCTTCATAACGATTTATACACTATGTCGAGTTTTGAATACAGTGGAAAAATCAAACGTTTTACAGATTAATACATCAATCAGCAGCAAATATAACCAAACTGGAAACCAGATCTCTACAATTAAATCAAAGCTAAATCAAATCAAGATAATTGAATATAACAAGTACTTACCATTACATGTAAACAACGTATACACATCATTGTCTTTTGATACACTGAATAATATAAAGTACGTTTCCTACAGGTTAATACATATACAGCAGTAATTATTATTTCCAGTAACTGGTAACCACGCATCTAAAAACTTAAATAAAGCTAAATTATGAAACAAGGGTAAGGACTGCAAAATGGAAATATGATGTTCACGTTACTTTGTGAGTGTGACATGGTACACTATTTTTACAAGCACACTTATTTGTGACCGTCATCTAGTGGTGTAACTGAATAACGCTATAAAGTTTTCTGTAGTGGAAGTCCTTATCATGGCATTTACCTAGTAATGATGTATTATTTAAAGCCAGATTATGCGTAACCATGCATCTAATGATGTATTTTAAATTATGAAAATGTTGCTGAATAATGGAAATTGATCGTTCACGTCTCTTCTTCGTGACTCTCATCTACACTTGCATCTCTGGTTAAAAGTTTACTCTGTTTTGACGTCATCTAGTGGTCTATCGTCACTCATCTCACGCTTCTGTTTTCTGCTAGTGCGAAGTTTATCATGGCTTAACCTAAAACCATGCGTATTATTAATCAAGCTAAGATTTCACGTAATGGATCTAAACGCAAGAACGTAGGTATAAACTAGCGAAAATGCATTCTTCTAGTAATACAAGTTCAATCGTTCTCAATAAGCAGTCAGAATGTAGACTTAGTACAATCTCAATCTCCCTTGCAAGGACTCATCGAGCTAAGACCCGAAAGCAAGTTGCGAAGTCTCTATGTTCTGTCTTATCAGTTAACAATCGTCACTTCTCATTAGAATACAAATTCAAATTCTCCGTCTCATACGCTCGCGCGCAGTATTGACTAACCTAAAACCATGCGTTGATTAATCAAAGCCTAACCTATTACAAGTGTATGCATCTAGACCCTTATTACGCAAGAACCGATTCATAGGGTCCGTCAACGGAAGATACCTGTCTTATAAGTTAGCATTAGACCCCTTATTAGAATACAAGTTCAAATTTCTCACAATAAAAGTCAGAATGTAAAGACTTAAATACAAATTCAAATTTCCTACCAAGGGAACCAAAGCAAGTAGCTGACAAGCTATGCCCGAAAGCAAGTTGCGAAGTCCTACTGTCTGCCTTATAAGTTAACAATACGGCACTTCTTATTAGAATACAAATTCAAATTTCCCAAATCATACATGGCGCCAGTCTTGATTATGATTCATAATTCAAAGGATTATGATGATGCAATTTATTTATGACAAAATGGCCTCAGTCTTGTATTACGACTCTTAGCATTAAGACCTTATGATGATACAATCTAATTGCGGCATATTATCCGTCACGAATGGCCGAAGCATTTGACCTGACTTATTAAACTAGCATTAGCGTCCTTCATTAACACCATTAATCTCGCAATTTAATTATGACTCAGAATTAAACAGTGACTTATTAGAATACAAATTCAAAGTTTTCCTTGGGACCAATGGCGGCCTCGAACAAGTTGTTGGACAAGGCTATGCCCCGAGAGCAAGTTGCAGCCCTACTCCTGCCTTACAAGTTAACATTAAGGCCACCTTATTAGAATACAAATTCAAATTTCCGCCAAAACAAAATGGCCTAGGATCTTGATTATGATTCATAATTAAAAGGGGTTATGATACAACGTGATCAATCTCAACTGTACTGTAGTGGTATGACAAAATCCCTAGTTGTTAATCTTGTGATTTGAGTTGGTCTTGGATTTAAAAGTGGTTTATGTTAGTTTATGTCAGTTATGTCATATCTATATTGCGTTGCTCACTTTTGTATTTTCTTGAGTTATTTACAAAATGGCTATATCGAAGACAAATTATGATTATAACATTTAAATACTTAAGATTCATAATTGGTCTAATCATTAATCCAACCATTAACATTTATTTATTGTATTTATAGGGATGCAGTCATAATTAAATACAAAATAGTCATTATTTAGAATTAAGACAATATTTCATAATATGTATCAGCCAATGGGGCCTCATACAGATGTGCAAACTGATCGCAAGTTGTTAGCTCGACACCATGTCTTACAGTAGCTAGAGCAATTACAGGCTTACCAACTATCAGAATACCAACTTAAATATTTTGATCAACGAAATGGTATACCTAGATTGATTCTTAATTATGGAGTTCATTATTATTAAAGGGTTATGATACAACGTGATCAATCTCAACTGTACTGCTCATAATATGAAAAATCAATTGTTGGTTTACATACTTAATTTAGAGTAATGCCTTGTTAGAATACAAATTCAAATGTTCCGTCATATCTAATTAGAATGCATTAAGCAATTATAATGTCAGACTTAAATACAAATTCATAACCAGAACAAAGTTTTACAAGAAAACTGTTGTGAAGCCCTATACCTGTCTTGAGTTATTTAGCAATAGGACATCGTCTATATCAAGACATACATTATATTAACATTTCCCCTACATAGATGGCGTCATTATTTGGTCAACGATAGGTAATCCAATCATTACAAGTTAGCATTAGGCCTTATTGAATACAGATGCATATATCTCGCCATAGCGGTGCGAATCCTCGAATCAGGTTACGAATCAATAGTCATCTATCTTAGAAGTTAGCGATTAGACTCATTATTAGAATACAGGTTCATAATTTCTCGCAATAAGCTACATACAGAATGTTAAAGACTTAAATACAAATTCAAGTTTTACCTGGGGATACCATGCTTCTAGAGTAGCTAGAGCAATACAGCTTCTACCAACCTATCAGTAAGGTACCAACTTAAATATTTTGATCACGTGGTATGATTCATAGATTAAACGTTATGATGATACAATATTAATTATAACAAAATGCCGAGGATCTTGATTATGACGCTCAATTAAAAGGATTATGATGATGCAATTTAATTATGTCTCATAATTTAAAAAATAATTGCTTGGTTTACAACTTCATAATTAAAAACAATGCCCTTATTAGAATACAAATTCAAATTTCCGACATAACCAATTAGAATGCAAAGCAATTTAGTCCTCAATCAGAGTACAGATGCTGAGTATGACTAAGGATTCAAATTTCAGAAACCAGAGGGCCTAGGAAACAATCAGGTAAAACGAAGAACGTGTCTAGTCTTAGCCCTTAATACATGTACTTACCAAGTCAGGCAATAGGACATGGGTGTCGGCTTATTAATCGCAATGCAAGCCATAAGGGCCTTATCAAATCTTAACCCCTCATTAGACCCTGGCGCAAAATGACCTCTAGACCACGTCAGGGGCGAAGGCCAACACCTATCTTAACAGGAGTTACACCGCCAATTAGGCCCTTAATATTGAAAAGGACATTAATTAGATGCTATAATCTACGCCAAGCGGGCTGAAAACCGCCCCGAAAAGAGCGAGTTACCCAAACTCCTCACTATCTGTCCTAGAAGGCGTGGATTACTCCTACTATTTAGTCCTATACGAGGCCTTCAAATTCTCTCGCAATAAGTATTCAGAATGTAAACTGCATCGTTAAATACAAATTCAGAGTATATCGAAGGTTGTTGAAGCAAGCAGCTGCGCACCCTGTCTGACAAGTTAACATTAAGGCCACTTTATTATAATACAAATTCAAATTTCCCGCCAAAACAAAATGGCCGAGTGTCTTGATTATGATTCATAATTAAAACGGTTATGATGATACAATATAATTATAACAAAATCGCCGAGGATCTTGATTATGACGCTCAATTAAAAGGATTATGATGATACAATTTAATTATGTCTCATAATTAAAAAAAAAATTGCTGGTTTATAATTCATAATTAAAAACAATGCTCCCTTATTAGAATACAAATTCAAATTTCCCGACATAACCAAGCAGAATGCAAAGATTTAGTCCTCCAATCAGAGTACAGATGCTGAGTAGTGGGACTAAGGACCAATCAGAAACCAGAGGGCCTGACGCAAACAATCAGGTAAAACGAGAGGACGCGGTCTAGTCTTAGCCCCGCCTTAATACATGTACAACCAATCAGGTAAAAGGAATGGGTGTGGCTTAGTTTTAATCCCGCCTTAATGCAAGCCATAAGGGCCTTATCTAGTCTTAACACCCTCTTAATGCCAATGATCTAGACACCAGATCCAACACTTAACCAGGAGTTACACCGCCAAAAAGGCTCTTAATATTGCCAAAAGGACATTAATTAGGGGCTAAAATTACGCCAAGGGGCTGAAAACCGCCCCCGAAAAGAAGCTGACCTCACCCACAGACTCCCTCACCCCATTTGTCCTGGGCGTGGATTACTCCTACTACATTTTGTCCTATGCGGGGCCTTTTCTACTCGTATAGTTTTCAAAAAAACTGCATTGTTACTTACATTTGGAGATATCGAAGTTTTGAATAAGATCCCTGATGTAATTGATTTTTGGCAATAGTGACCTCACATTTAAATGTGCTATGAGAGTTATCAGTGTTCATATGTCTGTTCTAAATAGATATCTAAATAAAGATTTTTTTTATCTAAAAATAACGTGTAACATTGTACTTATTCGCAAACTTTTCCAATGTGGGGATAAACGTCAGCGCTTGACATGGTTGCCAAACGTATGAAATTCGACGTCAACATAATACTTAGGTTATATTGTTTACATTTATTTTGAAAATTAGTTTTTGATGGAAATACTCGTTCTCAATTAAGTAACAATACTTTTAACAATTCTTAGATCATTTTGCGATGATTAAGCAATTGTAACATTTGTTTTTATAATAGAACAATGCAAGCCACACGAATCTAAAATCTCAAAATGTGGAAAACGTCAAAATTAGAAGTTATGTGTAAACAGAAGAGCTGACAACATTGTAATTTATACCACTGGATTTAATACTGGATCAAGTACTGGTTTTATTGAAACGTTTAGTCAAGTAAATAAATGACGTTTTATTTACTCGTGCAAGTTGCTCCCCTATCCACGTTTCGCTGCAACTAAACGCTGAATAAACACGCGTAGACAGGTCGGTTTAGTAGAATTCATCAGTACGTACTGTGCAGAGCGTACTCTTGTGTCGGCTTGTGCATAGAAGTGAGGTTAAAAATGTCTCGTTGAAACAACATTTAACATTCGTACAAGAATATCGTGAAAGACTGCCCGGGAATCAGCTTATAAGGAGATCCGGGAGATAATGGGAATTCAAGGATTTGGTGTGCCTGAAATTAAAAACAAAATACGGGTTTTAAGATCGAATTACTCCCAAATTAAGGAAATCGGTGCATTTTTATGTAGTTCGGTTGTAGAACAATAAAAGACCAACACAGGATAATCTTAATAATGTAAATTTAGTTTTATTATATTAACATATTTATTGATATAATTAAAAAATCGTCTGTTCCTGCCATGGGACAGCACCTTCCACCGTAAAGTACTCACAAATTCGATCTCTCATTTCTCTTGCAAGTCTTGAAGAATGATTGCTTCCCAATGTTCCTGTTGAGGGCAAGGGATTATTAATTTCGTTTCTCCAAGAACCTAGCCTAATACGACTTCTTCATCTAATGATCCACCTGGTGTATAAGTGTTATTTGAAGTGATTCTCAAATAGTTGTGTATTGAGCAACACACCTTAATAATTTTATTTATCGTTTCAGGTAAGCATGGTATAGGCTTTTCGAAATCTATTCACCAGAATTCCGAAAGCATTTTCTGCTATCTTTCTGGTCCGAGAAAGGCGATAATTAAAAATGAAAGGTTTTTAGCGGGAATGCATCATCACCCACCATATGGTACTGGTAATATACCACTCTATAGTGCTTCAAGTAAGGATGCTTGCTGTAAAACTCCACCATCTGATTGTCTTCCAGGGCATCCAACATTTATGTAGCGAACAGGTAACAAAACAATGCTATTATTACCATTGTAATTAAATAATTCACTTCCACAATTTGCCGGTGCGTTAATCGTGAAATGTTTTCCATCAATCGCGCCATAACATTTTTGAAAGTTCCATTTTAGACGAAATCCATTTTCAATAACGTTCCATACTTCCTCGGAAGCAGGCACCTAAAAGAGATAGATATAACGCTGTATTTTTTACTATTCTAGGTACAATACTCGGAAGTAATTGGAGAACAACAAGGAGAAAATCAAGAGGAAACATTGACTCCCACAAGCTAAAACTCCATGGAAACCCACCAAAAAAAAAAGGCAACCGATGTCAAAATTGAAACAGGTTTAAACAGTAATCAAGGAACTAAAATAGATAAGCAAAACCGTGAACCTGTCATTGAAAATCAGTACATGGCTTTTTGTCGTAGTGTTGTAACAACCCATTTTGAGTTGTATTAAAATATACTGTAATTTAGGTTCTTCGTTCATTTAATTGTAAATATAAGAAAAAATTTTAAATTATTTTTGTATTATAGCTATGAGGTAGGCAACTTAATTTGCATATCTTTTTATGGGTTTATAGTGCATATCTTCTTAATGGTCTATACCACTTCTTTAAATTACTTTTCCTGCTCAATATGTTCGGCAATGCGTCATCATTGACTTAATTCTTTGCGCAAATTTTTCGTGCACGGCTTCATCATCATCTAATTTAAAAGCATCCATTTATTTCACTTCCTGATGAATGTTGTGTTATTATACTAAAAATTAAAACATTTGTTCTTTTCAGGCACTTACTTTTCTTTTCTTTTTACTTTGATTTACACTTTAATTACATTTTAAGTACGCATTTAATTTTAATGTTGCGTACGCTTTCACTTTATGATTGCAATTTTTATTTGAAAATTTCAAGAAAATGCATTAAACGGATTATTCCATTTCATGAAGATAAATTTATAAGAAATAAAATTCCAGTTTGGATGTGGTTGACAACATAAAAGCATTGTTATTGCAATACATTGCGCAACATTGACACAAGGATTACGTCACGTTGGTTTGCATTTATACACTATTTTTTATAATACCAGGGGTTCTCAAGAAGATGTATTATGTTTTGTAACAGGTATTTAATGTTTATTGATTTTTTAGTAATTTAAGGCTATTTTAAGATATATTTTATTTAACCCTATCATTTTAACTGTTAATAAACATAGTTGTATATTTTTTATTATTTTAAATTTTGATAAAATTTGTAGTGTAGACCTCGGTTTAGTTATTCCGAGCATTATTAAAAAATAACTTGGCGTCCGAGATCATTTTATTAGTGTTACATTGCAATTTTTTTATATGTATGTACAGTGAAAATAATCGAGCAGAATTTGTGGTAATTAAGCAAATCAAAAGAATGAATCGGCCCTACTTTAATTTACCGACTGAGTCAAGGGCATTATTTTTGGTGAATGGTTTGTATCTCCAGTTAGTTTAACGATTTGTTTTTGGAGAACTTTTTACTCTTATTTCTTTATTTATGTTATTTAAAATTTATACGATTACCATTTACACCACCTATTTATAGTGTAGGCGCTTAATTAATGACGTTAACAACCCTTTCAGCCGCATATAGTCTATCCTCACAAATTTTAAACTCCAAAACTTGCAAGGTATTAATTCCAATAGTCCTACGTCCCACACCAGCAATACATCTTCCGTACCATATGCAATCTCCCGCATGTTCATTTTTGAATCCTGCGAGATGTAGCGATGGATCGACAAATATGAGTTATCGTTAATACACAATTCTGCATTGATACACGAACATCTGTACTTGCGGCCATGTTTAAGAGGACACTAAACAAGAATACTAAAATACATGTAGACGCACAGTAAACTACTAAACGGATTTATTTAGCTACTTGGTTTAGTAATTTGCTTTAGCTACTTGACACGTGTAAACTCGCCTTTAATCTTCTACTTTGTATTTTAATCCATTTCCGTTACGACAATATTTAATTGATCACGACAAAGCCATCTGGTCGGTATTTTCGGATTCCTCTTCATGTATCGCATATATTTTCAGATTATTCATCCGCGAATATTGTTCTTGGGATTCTCTAAGATCTTCAGCTGCCATTAACTTTTCCTCCAAAAATTCAATTTTTCTGCGTACATTTCGACACGAGCATCTATCATTTCACCTTAGCTTTTGAGTCATAGATGCATAAAGTTTCTCCATAAAGTCAATGTTAAGCAGGACTTTTTCTATAGCTTTTTGAGTAAGAGCTTCGTCCTTATCTTCGACTTTAGAGCAAGTGGCAGCAGCCATATCAGAGAATGTATACAAACGCAGTTAAACTATCAATAGAAATTTATTTATCGCAGCAAGCACACAGCACGTCTGCTCTGCACTACGATTCATTGGCAATTACTATTGGAAAATGGTGGTTACTCTGTCAAGGGTAACAAAATTTCATTCAAGGACATCCGGAAAACTTATGAAATTGACATACATTAATAAAAATAACACCAGCGCATGTGAATCCGAATGCATTTCAACGGATGAGTTACAAATTAGCGTTGCAGGATTTAGCGACAGTGTAGCAGTTGCAATAAGAACAAGCATTGAAACTAAGCAATTTCATAGTACTGTCAATTTTGTGGACACCGTTAATAAAACATTTGACGTTTTAAACGGTCGAATGCGGTATAGTAAACACGGTCAAAGAAATGTTTGGTAGTTTACAAAACATCGACTGCAAAGGACATCTAGACTAAATCAAGATGTGCTAGAAATTTTTTTTCTTGTGTGCGTCAAAGTAGAGGATTTTGAGACTGCTGACTTTGTCCTATTTGATACAGCCCCCAGACACAACGAACTGTGAAGAAGATGAAGATGAAATGTTTCATCAATATATTGAGAAATTCGTTAACGAACCAACTTCCCCAAGCTGAAACAACACAACACAAGAATCTCCATCTTATTTTCAGTCATCCCCTTCCTCAGTTAGCACCGTGGCAGAAGAGGACAAACTGTTCTTGGTGCAAAAGTGTGACAATAAATTTCAATCTTCAGTAGGATTGAAGTCACCCACTTGTTGAAATTAATGATTCGTACAACTATTTTTAAATGGTGTAAGTACAATCGGTGCATCCAGTGAAAGAAATAGTAAGGTAAGTGAGCCAAATAAGTAAGAATATATGATATATATATATATATATATATATATATATATATATATATATATATATATATATATATATATAGAGTCAACAAAATCTTTTCCGTTGTTGAAATTGTTAGAGAGAGACAAACTTAACATACCAACTATAATAACCTGATAATTACAAATGATATATCTATGTTAGTGAAATACACGTTGTTGGGTTGTTAGAACTGACGAATAAATTACAATGTTGTCAGTCTTTGTTTACACATAACTTCTAATTTTGACGTTTTCCACATTTTGAGATTTTGATTCGTGTGGCTTGCATTGTTCTATTATAAAACAAATGTTACAATTGTTAATCATAAAATGATCTAAGAACTGTTAAAAGTATTGTTACTAGTTGAGAACGAGTATTTCATCAAAACTAATTTTCAAAATAAATGTAAACAATATAACCTAAGTGTTACGTTGACGTCAATTTCATACGTTTGACAACAATGTCAAGCGCTGACGTTTATACATTAAAGAGTATATATATATATATTATAAATTTAAAGAAGGCTTAAAATCTGAGATTCAGATGTGAATTTTCAATTGATGTTTTTTATTTAAAATACCAGTTTTCTAATAATTTTGAAAAAAGGTTTTGTTGGCCTTATTAAGATCATCGTGCTCTTAATAAGGCCCACAAGATGTACCAAATGGCCCATCACTAAAATTATGGTAGAAATGATGTGTTTTGTTTATGTTTTATAAACATTTATTTAAAAGCAATGATTAAACATTTAGTTACAATTTACTAAAAATGCAATTTCTTTGTCTGCGGAACTAAGCCCTACGCATTCTTCGTGGACATATGTATTGCATTCGACAAAAGTCTCATATCCTTACATCTTCTTGACATAAATAACAAAACCAACTTTCGCCTTTTTTCACGTCTCACACCTTTCCCTGTTTTGTACTCCTCTTGGTCCCAGTAAATTTTTGTCTTGTTTTTGTTTCTGTTTTTGTTCAATATTTTCTTCGCAAATTTTTGTTTCGTTTTGTTTTTTTCTGATTTTGTTCATCACAGTTGTCTTTCTTTTTTTGAACTACACTTGGTCCTGATATATTTTTATCTTGTTCTTGTTTCTGTTTTGGTGCAATATTTTCTTCCCAAATCTTTGTTTCGTTGTGTTTTTTTCTGGTTTTTGACGTCATACTTCTGTTGTTGTTTTTTAACGCCACTTGGTCCTACTAAATTTATATCTTGTTCGAATAACGCTCTAGTAACTTCCTGTGCGCGATAGTTTAAAGACTTCTTTCGGACAACTTTGTCTTTCTTGGCTTCTAAATCTGGTGTAATTAGCACTTCGTGGAAACTAGTGGATACTGCTGGCTCAGAAAAATCCTCAGAGCTCGAAGTGTCGTGTGGAGAATAATCATCTTCGAAACTACTACCGATATCTTGGTCTGCTGGTTGATTAAGGGGGATGGATTTGGAAGTTGAAGTTGAAGAGGAAACAAAGGTATCTGTATCTGGAAGCGACTTTTGTTGTGTTATTGCAGATAAGGCATAAGCAATGTCTGGGATAACAGTGGGATCATAAAGGTATATCACAGTGGCACGAAAACCTCAGATGACATTCGAGGATACAGTAGCTTTTGGCCAGACCTTAGAGAAAATATGTCCAAAACAAAATTTAGTGATTGTTCGATCAGGTTTATTTATCCAATAGGTCATGACTTCATCATCCCAGTAAGGCTCAAATGCTTTGAAAACAGCTTTATCCATGGGCTGTAGTTCATGGGTTGTGTTACTGGGTAAACATAAGAGCGACATGTCGTGGGACTCTGCTGTGTCGACTATTCCTGCATCCAAGTTGGAAGAAGCCCCGTCGAAAATAAACAGTACCTTACCAGGAGGCTTAAATTTTGCAAAATGATGAAGCCATTTGATAAATACTGAAGTAGTCATGCTTCCCGGACCGGTCATCTCAACCACTGTACCAGCTGGCATATTCAACCATTCTTCTTTCTTTTGCCCTTAAACAAAATCATCGGCGGACATTTCCACAGCCCACTATCGACACATTTTCAGCGTGTTCTTGGGAAATCAAGTGCACCTTTTGACTCCTTTACGAGCAAATACATTCTGGGATTTGTGCAAATTTAAACGGCATCCCTTTTCGTCAATATTAAATATGCGTTGGGGGCTCTGAAGAACGTCTTATTTTATCATGATTTCTTTTAGTTTTATTGAAGTAATCACCTACAATTTTGCCCCTCTTGCAGGGATCATTGATTGTGACTTTGTAACGAATCTTTTACGTTCTTCATTCATTTAGTTGTAAAATATAAGAAAAAAGAGTCTTTAATTATTAATTTATAAGTTGTG
This sequence comes from Vesta saturnalis, assembly GCA_036346205.1. Lineage (NCBI taxonomy): Eukaryota > Metazoa > Arthropoda > Insecta > Coleoptera > Lampyridae > Vesta > Vesta saturnalis. The sequence continues at coordinate 7,829,637 of JARFJB010000799.1, forward strand.
GTAGGCAATAATTTGCATTTTGGTGTAACTTAGTTGCATATTTTTATTAAAGGTCCATATCGTGGAATTAAATTTGCGCACGTTTGTTCGCGCACGGCTATATCATCTGACATCCTAAGCATCCTTTTCTTAATTTACTTGATGAACATTATGTTGATTAGGAAGCCATTTTTGGGTTTCCGCCTAAATTTTGTGAAAAGTGACATTGATTTAATGGTAAGGTATATTTAACTCGCATTATATTAAAATTTAAAACATTTGCTTTTTGCAGGAACTTTTACCTTTACACTTTTAATACTTTTACTTTTGGCATTTTTACCACTTGGTATTTTCGATGCTTATGATTGCAAGTTTGCCTTTAATTCAAATCTAAATTTAGATCACATTTTTTATTTGAACTATCGAGAACATGCAATAAACATTGGATTATTAAAATTCATGAAGATAAATTTATAAGAAGTATAATTCAACTTTGGTATGGTTTACAACGTACAGCATTATTACGAGATATTGCGCAATATTGGTGCAAAGATTACATCACCTTTGGTTTACATTTCCGTATTTGTTTAGATACCAGATGTTATCAAAAAGTTGTGTACAAATTAGTTAATTAGTTTTTAAGATATATTTTATATAATTCTAAATTTAAATGTTTAATAAATATAGTTTGTATATCTTTTATTTTGACATTGTGGTGAATTTTTTATTGTATACTCGGTTTAGTTATTCCGAGCATAATAAAAAAATAACTTGGCGTCCGAGATAATTTTATTATTGTTACATTGCAGTTACTATATTTATGTTAAGTGGAAATAACCAAGCAGAAATTTGTGGTAATTAAGCAAATCAAAAATTGAACCGGCCTACTTTAATTTACCGACTATGACAACGGCATTATCTTTAATTGAGTGTTTTGGATCTCAGGTTAGTTTAACGATTTGTTTTAAGAACATTTACAACCTATTTATTTATTTATTAAATTATTTACACCTGGATGATTTTAAACCACCACTTAGTATAACTTTTTTCTAGAAACATCTAGGTGACGCCTAGGAAAGTCTTGAGCCATCTTCGACCAGAAATATCTTTATTGTTAAACCTAGAAGGTATATTATTTTTTTGGAAATATTAAAAACGGAACAGTTGTTTAAATATTTTTGTTAATAAGAATTTATTAAGCATAAACATATTTACATACCTGGTATGTACGCTGGTTAACCAACCAAGTGACAAAAATATACACAAAAGAATAAAATAAGCACTGTAAACTGAAAATGTTTGGGGTCCAAGAATTATAGCGAGCCATAAATGAACGCGTCTAATCGTGAAATAATGCAATAGTCCACGTGGTTTTCCAGACAGCCATTGTATGTTATGTTTTTTCGACGCTAGGTGTCTGTGTTTTTTTAGGGATTTACAATAGTATGCAATATTACGTATCGGTAATAATTTACCGGAGGTGGGCCTTATTAGGAACGGGGCTTTATTTGGTACACGTGCCTTATATGGAAAATTACGGATCCTTAAAAACGCTTAGGTATGCTTGTTTTTACTGCATGTTTTATATTGTAAGATAGCCGAATGATTTCTCATTTTTGTAAGTAGGTGATTTAATTTGTTACATCGATCGGTGTAATTGTACATTTATTCCCAGGGATTAAATTACATTAATTAGTGTAAGTGGTTAAGTAGCTTATCGTATATTTCTCGCGAATATTACGAAGGCAAGGGTTTTCTTTTTTACGTAATTTCTTTCCTTTGCCATACCAACAACGAAATGACATTTTCCTTTTTGGCTTCGTTGTACATATTCATTAACAATTTTTTAGGGATATTTAAATAAACGCTATTTGCTATTTTAATTTGTTGTGTTTAAATCGTTCGTTCACCTTACCACACCAGAAAATTTAGTTATTAAAGGATATCTTTAGCCTCTTTTCACATGAGTCCGACGTCCGACGGGTATGTGGCCGTATTTTTGTTTTCATACTACTTCGGACCCTTGTATAACCGCTGTAAACTATGCGCTCTCGGTCCCTACATACAAGTTTTACGTTAGGGTGCAATTGGTAATATGCCCCCTTCTGGTTTGGTAACCCAACGCGGTTTTATTTTGCCTCGGCTTTGCTCAATCGTGTTTATAATTTATTATAAACGGGGTGTGGTTCGTATTAACTAGTGGGCCGCCACTGTCACCTTAAATAAATCTCTTAAAGCGTTTTAAAACGTATATTAAATAATTTTACAAAGTAATATATTAATGAACAACACAACAACTGTATTTTTCTTCTGGGGTTTGACGGCTCCTGACTCTTTCTCCTGGGGGCGGCTTCCTAGGTGCGTAATCGTTTCTGGAAATATAAATGTGTATATTATCTTAACTTACTCCTTAATTAGCATGCAATGTTCCTATTACGGTCCTCTATTTACAGAAGCGGGTGCAGTTGCAACTAGTGATCTCGATACCGTTTTTGGGTCGGAGGCCCCAGCGCAATGAACTCGAACGGAGAAAATCAATATCGTTTTCGGCTTATGCGCATGGCATGATTATATATTCTTCAATAACTCTGGAGCGCTGAAGCTGGTATGTCGCGCTCCCAGGAAGTAATACACGCGCGAGATCCGCGTATGCAAATGTAAGATCTCTGGACGGTCTTTATTTAATTATAACCGGTTTGATTTTGTTATTTATTTATCTAACTGGATTAATTACGGACTTCTATACTAAATCTACTTATATACAATTTATTAGGAGACCGAAATACTGGATATTAAAATGCTATACTGAATGAATTTACTAAGGTAAATCGTAATATACAACAGGTCGTAGTTATTATTTGACTATCAGTAAATATTGGAGAATTTACGTACTATCTAATTTATTTACAAACGATCTCACACTAGGTGTTTCGCGATGGTTATATTGACTACGAATTTATGCAACAGGTTTCAGGTGTACTCTCCTGCGATCAAAGGCACTGTGTGTGGTTTTATTGTGTTTGTCTGTTTGTATTGTGTGTATGTGTTTCGAGCGGGGTCTCAGTAATACCCAGAAGACTTAGGCGATGGCCTGTCTTAACCGGATGGACTAAGAGAAAGGTCGTAGGTCTTTACAGCCCTGTAACAAACCTTCACCCTCACTTGTTTGCGAGTTACGTCAGGGGTTACCCCTGCGTGACACTCTGGGTGTTAGTGTACTTTGTGTTTGCGAGTTACGTCGGGGGTTACCCTGCGTGACACTCTGGGTGTTAGTGTAAGGTTATAACTCCTGGAGACTCAGCCCGGCGTTATTTACGTGTGATAGTGTGTTACTAGGTATGGTTGGATTGTATAATGTACTAACTTACGTGTCTTTTGATTGCAGTACAAACGTTAGGTTGCCCGGCGTGACGTGGTGCGCGTTATCATACGGTCGCGCTGGACTCCTCGGTCGCAATCAACAGGTCGGTGCTTACACGAAGCAATCGGTACGGTGGCGGCGGCTGGATATCGGCTTGATTTGAATGTACCTCGATTCATTGACTCGTCTTACGCGCGTCGCTGGTTTATAAAGGTGCATCTGTGGGCGGCTACCGTGCGGGGGATGCCGTTATTTGATTGGTTGAAATCGTTCTGACGTGCAAAAACTTACTGGTTTTTAGAAATACATGTCAGCGGTGATTAATGAATTATTCGTTGTGCAATATCGCGTAAACTTTTGAAATTTTAGATATAGAATGGTCCGCAAATAATTTATTCTAAAAATCATACGTAAAGGACGCTGGTTCTTTACATACCACCCTTTCCTCTTCTTGTGGGGGATCCGTCCGCTTGACCTTCACCCTCACGTCATCCGGCATGATGACGCTGACACGGCGGCGATTGCGTCTTTAGGTTGTTTTGTTTCCAGGTTTCAGAGCCGGGGTAGTAAAAAGTTCCTGGTGTCCCTTTACCGGCGTCTGGAGTTTCCCGACCGCGGACAGGGGCAGTCGCGGGATAATACACCTTCGTTGCTGCATCTCGAGCAAAAAGCTTTAAATGGTTCTCGACACCTATCTTTGAAGTGTCCGGTTTTTCCACATCTCCAGCAGACGGTGGAGCGGTCGTACGGGGTGGTGATCAGTGTTGAAACGGTTGTAGTTGTAATGACTTCGCGAGGCCGGTGGGCTGGTGTGTCAGGAGCTGGTGTTAGACCACTAAAGTGTACCTTCTGGCGATTTGGACTGGGAGATGGCGAGTGCGTCCGCGAGGTAGCATTTGAATTGGTGCCAACTCGAGAAGTTCGGTCAGGTCTTTGAAATCTCTCTGGCGGATGTAATATTTATATTCCACCCTCAGGTTGTCATACATACGTTGTAACTGTTCATCTCTGGACATGTTTCCATGGCGGCGCATTAGGGTCAGGACGGCAGTCACGTATTCGGTGGCTTTTTCTCGGGGTTTTTGTAATCTATTGCGGATTTCCTCCTCCAGTTGAAATTGATGTCGCGGTGGTAAAAATTGTATTTTAAAACTGACCAAGAAATCTTTCCAGGTCGTCCAGGATTGTTGATGGTTTCTGTACCATAACAGGGTGCTTTCCTTTAATAATTCCGGAAGGGCGAGTAATAGATCACGGTCTGTAATGTTGTAGCAGGTTTGTAATTCCTCTACTCTTTCCAAGAAAGAAATCGGGTCGCTGATACCGTCGTATTTCACACCCCATTTGCGTACTCTATCGCAAATATCGGCGCGTCTGGTTCCGGTAATGTCTAGGTGTTCCCCAGCTGGTGGTGATGGTATCGGAGCGGCTAATGTTAGTATTTCTGGTGTTGGTACTGTTACTTGTCCTTCTCCGGTGCGTAGGTATTTTATTATCCTGGCTCGAAGTGCATCTACGTTTCCTCCTGTCTCTAGTTTATATTTTCTGGCCTCCGTTGCTAATTCATCCTTCTTGAGATGGTAAATCCATCCCACTCTGGTATCGGTATCTTCAGAGTCCCTCGGTATACTCATCATGTAACAGACAGATTAGTGTCTCTGGAAAAATGATTTATTTCTGGATTACTGGTACTTCTGCGGTCCTTTTGGAATCTGTAAACGGAAAATTATTTAAGATGTTCAGTGTTTTTGGAGCCCCACGTTTAGGTGCTATATGTAAACTGTACTCTTTTTATGCGGTAATTATGTTTATAATTTTATTATAAACGGGGTGTGGTTCGTATTAACTACTGGGCCGACACTGTCACCTTAAATAAATCTCTTAAAGCGTTTTAAAACGTATATTAAATAATTTTACACAGTAATATATTAATGAACAACACAACTGTATTTTTCTTCTGGGGTTTGACGGCTCCTGACTCGTTCTCCTGGGGGCGGCTTCCTAGGTGCGTAATCGTTTCTGGAAATATAAATGTGTATATTATCTTAACTTACTCCTTAATTAGCACGCAATATTCCTATTACGGTCCTGTATTTACAGAAGCGGGTGCAGTTGCAACTAGTGATCTCGATACCGTTTTTGGGTCGGAGGCCCCAGCGCAATGAACTCGAACGGAGAAAATCAATATCGTTCTCGGCTTATGCGCATGGCATGATTATATATTCTTCAGTAACTCTGGAGCGCTAAAACTGGTATGTCGCGCTCCCAGGAAGTAATATACGCGCGAGATCCGCGTATGCAAATGCAAGATCTCTGGACTGTCTTTATTTAATTATAACCGGTTTGATTTTGTTATTTATTTATCTAACTGGATTAATTACGGACTTCTATACTAAATCTACTTATATACAATTTATTAGGAGACCGAAATACTGGATATTAAAATGCTATACTGAATGAATTTACTAAGGTAAGTCGTAATATACAACAGGTCGTAGTTATTATTTAGCTATCAGTAAATATTGGAGAATTTACGTACTATCTAATTTATTTACAAACGATCTCACACTAGGTGTTTCGCGATGGTTATATTGACTACGAATTTATGCAACAGGTTTCGGGTGTACTCTCCTGCGATCAAAGGCACTGTGTGTGGTTTTATTGTGTTTGTCTGTATGTATTGTGTGTATGTGTTTCGAGCGGGGTCTCAGTAATACCCAGAATACTTAGGCGATGGCCTGTCTTAACCGGATGGACTAAGAGAAAGGTCGTAGGTCTTTACAGCCCTGTAACAAACCTTCACCCTCACTTGTTTGCGAGTTACGTCGGGGGCTACCCCTGCGTGACACTCTGGGTGTTAGTGTACTTTGTGTTTGCGAGTTACGTCTGGGGTTACCCCTGCGTGACACTCTGGGTGTTAGTGTAAGGTTATAACTCCTGGAGACTCAGCCCGGCGTTATTTACGTGTGATAGTGTGTTACTAGGTATGGTTGGATTGTATAATGTACTAACTTACGTGTCTTTTGATTGCAGTACAAACGTTAGGTTGCCCGGCGTGACGTGGTGCGCGTTATCATACGGTCGCGCTGGACTCCTCGGTCTCAATCAACAGGTCGGTGCTTACACGAAGCAATCGGTACGGTGGCGGCGACTGGATATCGGCTTGACTTGAATCTACTTCGATTCATCCCTCCTCTTACGGTTATTAGCAGGTCGGTGCTTACACGAAGCAATCGGTACGGTGGCGGCGGCTGGATATCCGCTTGACTTGAATCTACTTCGATTCATTTATTCATCGGCGCTAATTAGCAGGTCGGTGCTTAAACGAAGCAAACGGTGCGGTGATTAATACATTATTCGTTGTGCAATATCGCGTAAACTTTTGAAATTTTAGATATAGGATGGTCCGCAAATAATTTATTCTAAAAACCATACGTAAAGGACGCTGGTTCTTTACACCGCACTCATTTATGCTCATACACTTCGCAATCAAATATCCGACACTGAACGATGTCATCCGGCACGTGTGGAAAGAGGCTTACAATTAATGAAAATGGATAACCGATTTCTTATTTGTCATAATTAACACGTGGGGATATGTTATAATGTAATGTAATGGTGATCGTATAAATGTGTTTTAAATAATTTAATAAAGAAATAAGTGTAAATGTTCTCCTAACAGATCGTTAAACTAACTGGAGATACAAACCATTCACCAAAAATAATGCCTTTGGCTCAGTCGTTTGATTAAAATGAGCCGATTCAATCTTTTGATCTGCTTAATTACAACAATTTATGCTGTTATTTCTACTTAACATCAATAGAAAAAAAAATTGCAATGTAACACTAATAAAAATGATCTCCGGCGCCAAGTTATTTTTTAATTATGCTCGGAATAACTAAACTAAATTTTATCAAAATATAAAAAATAAAAATATATACAGACTATGTTTATTAACATGTAAAATTAGAATTATATAAAATATATCTTAAAATTAGCCTTAAATTACTAAAAAATCATTAAACATAAATACCTGTTCGAAAAATTTTTGTACACAAACTTTTTAATAGCCTTTAGTATCTAATCGATTATGGAAATGTAAACCAAGGGTGATGTCATCTTTGCACCAATATTGCGCAACATCTCGAAATAACTATGCTTTACGTTGAAAACCACCAAAATGGAATTTTACTTCTTATAAATTTTTCTTCGTGAAATTTTGAATCCAATGTTTATTGCATTCTCTCGAAATTCAGATAAAAATTGGGATCTACATTTAGATGTGCATTAAAAGCAAAACGCAATCATAAAATGAAAGCGTACGTAAAAGTAGAATTAAAAGGTAATTAAAATGGAATTAAATGTGCAAAAAATAAAAGGGTAAATCAAAGTGCCTGCAAAGAGCAAATGTTTTAGATTTTAATATAATGCGTTAAAATATATCTTACCATTAAATCAATGGCACTTTTCACAAAATTTAGGTGGAAACCCCAAAAAATGCCTCCTAAACAACACAACATTCATCAGGAAGTGAAAAAAGGACGCTTTAGGATGTCAGATGATGATGACGCGTTGCGCGAAAATATTTGCGCAAAGAATTAAGTCAACGATATGAGCAGAAAAAATAATTGAAAGAAGTGGGAGTATAAACCCTTAAGAAAATATGCAACTTAAGTTACACCAAAATGCAAATTAAGTTGCCTACCACATACCTATAAATCATTTTCTTGTATTTACTACTAAATGAACGAAGAACGTAAATTATGGTATATTTTAAGACAACTCAAAATGGGTTGTTACAATGTTAAATCGCTACTCCATGCTTATAAACCTCAAACTTTGCACAACTTGGTGCTTCACTCGAGCTACCCGTGGCGCCGACATTCTTAAAATAATATTTGAACAATAATGGCATAACATTATTTTTTATACATTTTCATTCATTAAAAAAACTCTCTTTATGTTGTGCACATTTGAACAAAATCTGTTGAATTACGTGACGAATTTTTTACATTGAATCACAGATATAAGAATTAAGCTTATTTTTGTGCTCCTAATATTAAATAACATGAACTAACTTGCTACAAGTCTAACCACCACACTGCACAAAATAAGAGGAATGAGTGAGCTCGGCCAACACTCAATCGAACGGTCAGAAGACCGCAAAGCACTCGGATTGCATGGTTGTTTTGGAGGTATCGATAATATAGTTGGAGTGAGAATTTGGTTAGAGAGGAAAGAACCGAAATAGCCGCCACAAGCCTTAAAGAGAAAACAAGGAAAAAAAAAGGTTCTTATTCTTTGGAGGAGGGAGAGCCTGTAAAGGTTGAAACAGGCAGTAAGTAATAGGAATAATAAGTAAGTGAACAATTCCCTCAATAAACGTAAATTTATTTCCTTTCTGGAATTCCCGACAAAGGGGGCAATAAGCCAAATATTATTATATAGCTATATAAACATGAATAATAAACGAAATAAATTATATACAGTATGTACGTTATTCCCACAATTCATACAAAAAATATAAATTAAAATAAGTTTACGAGGGCAAATCGTGAGCTTGTCTTTACGCCCACAGCAATTTATAGTTTAGAATACCAAAGCAAACAATACCCCTTCCGGCCGACGCAATATCTTGCGTAGCTTAACCTGGAAAGGTCAATTTAATAAACTTATTAAATCAGTTACTTATAAGAAAGAAATAATTCAGCTTGCCTTTCGTTTAACGAAACTGAATACAAACCCCTATTGGATTAAGTTACGTAAATATAATTGGTGAAGCTTGTTCAGTCACAATTTTATTTCAAGAAACAAAGAAAAATAGTAATCAAGCAATTCAAAATTAGAACCAGAAATTGGTCCGAACAACCTTATCCATATTCGAGTAAAGAAAAGAGTATTATCTATTTGAGCTATTGAGTAATTTAAATAGCACGAAATCTCACGCCAACAATTAACAGATTCAGTATTACATCTGGTGTACATAAAAAGTTACAACACTTCTACTGCGCACGACCACAAAACTAGTAGTACAAAAGCAATTATTCCAAATTATAGGTTATACATGAGCTCGCTAAGGACGTGATACTTAAAGCTAATATTAACAAAAATTATTCAAAATGTTGGTTGTTAAGTGTGCTTTAAAATCTTAAAGAATGATTTAATTAACATATAGCAGATCTTAATGAGAGAAACTGTGTTGAATTAGCTGAAACCAGGTATCAAAATATCACCGAACTTATACTACAGGTAACTATGTTTAACCAATACTTGTTGACATAATTAATATAAATATATTTAATTTCCTTGTAGGAAATCGTAACATGCTCAAGGTAATTTAGGTACGAATCTGATTCAGAGGTGAAATGTTTGCCAACCACTTGTTAACCGAACTAAGACAGATGTACTTCTTTTCGTTGTAGAAAGCAATTTATTTATACATGCAAAAAAAAGGAAAGAGCTGACCTGTGTTTGCGAATGCTTATGCGTTTTTCAAAGCAATGAGCAAACAATCCCCAGTATGTGAGCTATAGATCGCAGTTTATCAGCAACACAGTCCAAACAATAAGCCAACGGGATACAGAATGGATACTCTTGTTACATCAATCAAGACAACCAAATGTAAACATGAACTCGGATGTAATCGTAACGGTAAAATTATACAGACACTTCAGTAGATGAAAACTTAAATATATAGAAACATAGGTTTATAAAAACCCAAATTAGTTGCTAAAACGAAAGTAAAGAATGAAAACGATGTGTATTCAATGATAAGGTGTTACCTCTAAGATCGAATACGAGCAGTAGTTTAAATGTCTTAAACAATGCGTTACACTTATTTCTTTGAAGTAATGTGAAATCCTTTTGTGTGTGAAACCTGAAAGAGAAGTTTTAATTATAACGAGGTTAACAAGAACTAATACGGCTTACCAAAATGTGTAGGTGTAGTGAAATATTTCCATTACATTCGCATTAAATGGGGATTATACCACTTATACAACAAAGCGATATTATATAGTAAAAATTTTTCATAAAAATGATGCTTAGCATCTAGTACATAGAAAAGACAGCCAACGCCTCAAAAAACAATTTTACAACTTTATTTGTTATCTCATTTAAATATTGTTAACAGATGTTTGTTTTCAAAATAAAGCATGATAAGTAAGATGCAGTTTTGTAATGGTATCACCATCTAGTGGTGATTTAGCAAAGTGACAGGTACCTATAAAATGTAAGAATGTTGAAAATAACCAGAACCTACGTTCATCTTAGAGATGGCGCTATAGGTATTCATTGAACTTAAATTTTGTAAAGACGAGTAAACTTTTAAAATACAGTAGCAGATACGAGAGAAAAATAATTTTCGTATAACGTAACCGCGTATACGTCCTAAAAGAAAATTGTATGTGAAGTAGAACTTAACTACAGTACAGGAATGATTTTGTGTATCATTTAATCCATCATACTAGTAAGATCGTAAATACAGAAATTTTAAATCATTTAGTACAGAAAATAGAAACTAGTAAGCTTAAAGCACATTACTAAATGTTTAAGTCACAGATACTTTAATTTAAAGTAGCTTTTAGAAACAGTAATCAAATAAAATGATGCAATCGATTCTATATCGACTTTTGCACGTTACAAACTCAAATCCTGTAAATCAATTGGCGGTAAATTTAATAATTCTATACTTGCAATCCTAGACACTTCAAATAAAGAGCCATAAACAAATATTTTTATAACCATACGTGACCTTGTTGATATTGTATTATCGGACAGCGTTTCAACAATAAACAGAGGCAACTAGATATTTTGACCGTACACGTAGTAAGTGCGTAGAACATTATAGATTTCTGTAAGTCGGTATATTGTAAGTTTCAAGAGGACATCTGTATTTAGTATGGTGATATTGTTGGTGTATTTTTGCTTTGGATTTAACTCCCCAGGCGCTTAAATTCAAATCACCGTAGCCAGTTTTTAACATGTGCTAACCTATCTGTAGTGTATATACATCTCTGAGTATGACATTTCTATACCATCATTGTTTATACATTTAATAATGCCATTATATAATGCCACGGATCGACCTGGCTACAAGGGACTGTCAAGGTCGAAGCATGTAGGTTCCGTTGCTAACGACAACGCAAGGAAAGAATGGCAAGTTGGTACGTGGAATGTTAGACGTAATGCATGGTAAAAAATTTGAAATTGTTAATGTGATGAATGAAAGGCAGCCCGATATTGTGTATATATCGGAGACAACGCGCAAATGAAAGGAGTTGAAGTGATCGTTACTGAAAGAGCGAAAGGGTGTGTTAAACAGTACAAATTGGTATCCCTCCGGGTAATGTTTCGAATGAAAGTGGAATTTCGAAAAAAATTTCCTATTGCATGCTATGTACCGGTGAATGAAGAAAGACACCAAGAGTGTGAGAACTTCTGGAATGATATAGAGAACATGTTGAACGTATGTAAGCCAAACGAAGAAGTGATAATATTGGGAGATATGAACGGAAGAGTTGGTGTACAGAGAGAACATACTGAACGCGTCTTGGGAAAGTACGGAGAACAAAGAGTCAATGAGAATGGTGACCGCCTGGTGAACATCTGTGTGGGGAGAAACCTGTTTGTATCTAATGCGTGGTTTAAGCATGAAAATGTGGTATGTATACTTGGCAAAGAGGTCAATGTAAAAGTATGATTGACTTGATAGTATGTGATATACCACTTAGAAACCTGGCGAGAGATACAAAATGCGCGAATCGGAGTGTGCCATTGTGGAACGAACAAATAAAAGACAATGACGTTGAAAGTGCGTGAATAAACTTGAAAGACTGTGTCATCTATTGTAGCATGTAGATATAAGAGTGATTATAGGTAGACAGAAGAGATGTGCTTGGTGGAATAAATCGATAAAAAGGCAGTATGTAAGAAAAAACGTGTAGATACGAGGGATGTACAATATGTGTTGTCCCTAGCATAGATGGCTTTGAAATATGTTACCCCTAGTAACCGCATTTGTTTTGTTATTTTATTGACAAACAAACTGCCACATTTGGTTAGTTGAGCTTTAATAGTGTCAAAGTTGTACAAATTGAAAGTATTGGTTGCACGAAGATTTTGGGAAATGGAAAAAGGTGAGCTTCAAGTAAAAAACTTGGTCTTGAGCGTTCAAATGTGGCAGAACAACCTGCGAACATGCAAATGGTGCCGGTCGGCCGCATTCTGCGTGTACTCAAGAAAACATTGATCCTGTGAATGACATGATCAATCGATTAACAAGACGTGTAGCGGAGATAACAGGCCTTTCAAATGGTGTGATTGCCCTGGTTTAATCGTAATCTTAAATGTTTCTTCGATGTTACGGTTGATGCAACTTGGGTTCATCAATTCGATCCCGAGAGCAAACAACAAAGTATGGAGTGGCGTCATCCAGGATCTCCCCCTCCACGAAAATTTTGTGTAGTCTTCAGCGGCAAGATAATGGCTACAGTTTTTTGGGATGGCGAAGGAATTTTACTGGTAGATTTTTTGGAACATGGTCACACAGTCACTAGTCAATATTATGCAGCATTAGTTATAAAGCTTTGTTATTGTATTAAAGAAAGAAGGAAAACTGACACACGGAATTCTCTTTCATCATCAACACCCCAGTTCACAAGACCCTATTCCCTGACTTAGCTACCAGTAGTTTTTATTTCTTTACAAAGCTAAAAGAGTCTTCTGGTAACAAAATTTGAGAGCCGTGACGCAGTTATGGCAGTAGTGCATCACTTCTGTGATCAAGACTCCGAGTTTTTCAAGAAAGGTGTATCTATGCTTGAACATAGGTGGAATACGTATCTTCACGTTCAAGGGGATTAAGTTGAAAAATTTATTCTATGCTAAGGACATTAAAAGTAGTACTGGGACACCATAGCCGCCATCTTGGATTTTGACGTCACAAGGATGCCCCAAGTGTGGGACTGTATTTTCCACCCCTATTTTTGACGGCTTCTTTTCGGTGGTCATTTTCAACCCTTGATAGAATTTTCATCCTTAATTAAGGCCTCTTTTGTTTTTACACTCTTACTTGAGAGGACGTATTTTCCACCCTTATTCTTTATGGTTTCTTTCTAGAGGTCTTTTTCAGCCCTTGGTGGAATTTTCATCCCTAATTTTTTGTACTTGCTCACGTGAGAAGCGTATTTAAGTCTTGAGCTTGGTGTTGGGTTTGGTCTTGGACTTGGGTTGGTCTGGGACTTGGCGTTGGGGAGGCTAAGGGTGACGATTATTTTTGGATAATTATAGGCCATTTTTGACTCGGTGATTGGAGGGCTAGCATTCTAATTGGTGTGAAATTTGAAACAAGGAAACCCTAATCTTATAAGACAAGTGTAGGCCTTCGCCCCTGTCGTGGCCCCTTGGTGTAATTGTATGTGAGTCCTAACCTAATTTTATAAGGCAAGTGTAGGCCTTCACCCCTGCCGTTACCCCTGGTTGGAAATGGTATTGGGATTCTAACCTTATAAGACAAGTGTAGAGCATGGCCCCCTTGGCAATTGTATGTGGGTTCTAACCTAACCTTATAAGACAGGTGTAGGCCTTCGCCCCACCGTCATAAAATTTGTATTCTAGTAAGGGGAGCCTTAATGTTAACATGTAAGTCAGCACTTGTGTTATGGTCTGACTAAGTTGACCATGCAACAACGAAAAATTTGCAAACACGAAAAACGAAAGCGAAAATGGTAAACACGCAAACCCAAAACACGCAAACGCGTAAAACGAAAACACCAGTCACAAGCACAGACACAAGCGCAAGCACGCAAACGCAAAAACACTCAGCATACAAGCACGCAAACATCAAAATACAAATGCACACAAAACGAAAGCACGCAAATACGAAAATCTGCAGACACACGAAACGAAAAAACGAAAACATGCAAACACGCAAAACAAAAACACGCAAAACGAACACACGCAAACATACAAAACGGAAACACGAAAACACGAGAAATGAAAACACGCAAACACACAAAACGAAAACGAAAATCGCAAACACGAAAAATCGCAAACATACAAACTCGCAGACACGAAAAAACGAAAATTCGCAAACACGAAAAACGAAACCGAATATGGTAAACACACAAAAACCAAAACAAGCAAACACGTAAAACGAAAAACGAAAACAGCAATCACAAGCACAAACACAGACGCAAACGCAAAAACACTCAATCATACAAGCACGCCAACACCAAAACACAAATGCACACAAAAAGAAAGCACAATACGAAAATCTGCAAACACACTAAACGAAAAAACGAAAACATGCAAGCACACTAAACGAAAAAACGAAACTCTGCAAACACGAAACGGAAAACGAAAACATGCAAACACACAAACACGCAAAACAAAAACACGCAAAACGAACACACGCAAACATACAAAACGGAAACACGCAAACACGAAAAATGAAAACACGCAAACACAAAACTAAAACGAAAATTGCAAACACGAAAAATCGTAAACACACAAACTCGCAAACACGAAAAAACGAAAATTCGCAAACACGAAAAACGACAACGAAAATGGTAAACACGCAAACCCAAAACACGCAAACGCGTAAAACGAAAACACCAGTCACAAGCACAGACACAAGCGCAAGTACGCAAACGCAAAAATACTCAGCATACAAGCACGCAAACGTCAAAACACAAATGCACACAAAACGAAAGCTCGCAAATACGAAAATCTGCAGGCACACGAAACGAAAAAACGAAAACATGCAAACACACAAACACGCAAAACAAAACACGCAAAACTAACACACGCAAACATACAAAACGGAAACACGAAAACACGAGAAATGAAAACACGCAAACACACAAAACGAAAAAACGAAAACGAAAATCGCAAACACGAAAAATCGCAAACACATAAACTCGCAGACACGAAAAAACGAAAATTCGCAAACACGAAAAACGAAACCGAATATGGTAAACACGCAAAAACCAAAACAAGCAAACACGTAAAACGAAAAACGAAAACAGCAATCACAAGCACAGACGCAAAAGCAAAAACACCCAAACATACATACACGCAAACACCAAAACACAAATGCACACAAAACGAAAGCACGCAAATACTAAAATCTGCAAACACACAAAACGAAAAAACGAAACTCTGAAAACACGAAACGAAAAACGAAAACATGCAAACACACAAACACGCAAAACAAAAACACGCAAAACGAACACACGCAAACATACAAAACGGAAACACGCAAACACACAAAACTAAAACGAAAATCGCAAACACGAAAAATCGTAAACACAAACTCGCAAACACGAAAAAACGAAAAGTCGCAAACACGAAAAACGACAACGAAAATGGTAAACACGCAAAAACCAAAACACGCAAACACGTAAAACGAAAACACCAATCACAAGCACAGACACAGGCGCAAACGCAAAACACTCAAACATATAAGCACGCAAACACCAAAACACAAATGCACACAAAACGAAATACGAAAATCTGCAAACACACGAAACGAAAAAACGAAAACGTGCAAGCACACAAAACGAAAACATGCAAACACACAAACACGCAAAACGAACACACGCAAACATACAAAATGGAAACACGCAAAACACGAAAAATGAAAACACGCAAACACACAAAACGAAAACACACAAAGCAAAACCAGCAAACACGGAAATACATTAACGTGAAAACACGAAAACGCAACAAGGTCCGGAGCTAGAACTCGTCCTCAAGGAGCTGGGGCGTTAGTACTCGACATTTAATTAAACCCTCCACTGTGTCCAATAAAATGTTCTTACAATCTAAACCTACATGAATTTTCGGATGACCTACAGGATACTTACAATATTTATTTACATGAGGATATAATGAGCACACGTCATAATAGATGATTTTCTCACTAATGCCGTCACATTCATGATACAGTTTACTGGCATTAGTGCGACCACCGTAAAACGCGTCTCGTGGATTTAAAGGTTGGTCATCTTGGTCACCTAGATTCTGTATGAATACTCTCAACTCATCATTTGCAAGCAATAGTCTTTTAAAATTGCATTCACGCGTCTCCTCTAGATTATACCCGCGCTCGCGTAGAAATTGGGATCGTGCCACCATGTTTTCGTTCCGGGCAATTCCGCACAATAACCGTCGACCTTAACACCTTCAGGTGTTTTAAACGTACCAGCTTTCCCTGCGTGCAGTATGCTCACTTGTTGTGAATGCTCTACCCAACGTAACCACTGTATTGCGACCTTTGATTGATTGTCGGCATGTCTATAACCACCTTTTGGAATGAGTCCTATTGTGTTCTCTTTGAAGAAAAGTCTTCGAAACACTTTATTGCAAGCGCTAGCAATAGTGGTAGCCTCCTCAAACGGGTCGTGAAGGTGGACCAGAAACTAATATAACCTTTAACAAGGATCTTAACGTCCATCAAGTAATACTTCACAATGTCTTCACCCATCTTAAAAACATGATTACTTTGAGTCGCATGCCAATCTAAAAGTGTTTCCTCTTTTTCTCAGACATCTGATCTGCACAATAATATTCAAGTAGTGGCAACGGACCCTCGTAATTCTGATTGTCGGATGTGTTGAAGAGAAAGGGAAAGTAACCCTTGGACTCGGGGAAATTGAAAGTTTTCGGAAATGCCGAGAGCGGTGATGGCATGAAATTAAGGGAGTCAATAAACATAATATCGATGTCGAGCATCGCTCAGCCAAATTGTCGATGTGCTGAATACGAGTGGAACAAACATTCGCTGCCACGTATAGATTGGGCTCATGCAGAAATCGATTATTCGTTCGCTCACACACCTTCTCTTGCATACACTCCAAATCGTAAAAGATAAACAGATGGTTTACCATTGCTACCGTTGCGTAGCACCTTGTTAACAGACATGTAACAAAGATGTCCAATAGGCTTTTCGCTCATGCACGTAGGACAACGACAGTATCCACACCTCTGTTTACCCTTTACTTCATGGGTTTTAAGACACTTTAAACATCTACGTAATTTTTCGCATAGTTCCTTATGGTTTCTAAGGCATTCCTGCCTATAAAAAAATCTCCTGCAATCATTACAGACAATTTTAGGAGATTCTATAGAACATGGAGGTTTTTGATGACAGCTGGACACTGAACATACATTTCGCATGTCGTTTTTTGTCGTTACAACGCCTTTTGCACTGCTCGCAGTAATAACCGCAGGTAAATGCTGAAGTGAGACTGGTAATGACATTATAATGCTCGTCTTCTAATATTAAGTTTAAAACTACACTACTCGGTTCCCTAGGACCCTCAAAGTAAACTGAATCGCCTACACGCGAATTATAAACTACAATGGTATATGAAGCTAAATGGTTTTGAAATGCTTGAATGTGCTCATAACTCAAAGTTGTACAGCTCGCTCTTGAAGTAGAGGCCAACCCATTTCCATACAGTGACGCATTGTATCGTTACTGATTACTGCGGGGTCAACAATAATGCCCTGATTTTTAGCTTTACAAAAATCTTCAAATTTTAAACCCGTCAGATGTTTGCGTTCATAGCCAACAGGTACCGACACTCTATCCACATTTAAAACTAACAAGTCACTCGAGAAAAAAGTAGCATTGATCTGCATTACTTTTTCAAGTAGCAACATTATCACTTTCACCGACAACTGGTCCACTCTTCTAAATGACAGGCCGATTGGTTTGTCAGAGTAATTAGGGTTCCTTAACGTGATCCCTACACGGTCTGACGAAGCTGCATCCTTGATAGTGTATGCTATGCATACAACTCCTTGAATGCGCTCTACAAAAAGATTTGTATTAGATAAATAAAATTGTTAGTAAATGGTATATTTTACCTGTAGCCATGTCAAGGGATTATCCTTACATGTCTCGTCATTAAAACTAAATCTCAGCGATTTACACGTAGTGTTGAATTTTTTTATAAATTTACTATTTGACTCTCCTATTATATTTATATGATTGAACCCCGTTTGGGAGGAGGATGGTCCGGCCTATTGCTGGGAACCTGATCCGATTGGTCTTGCGCCTGTAATGCACTCATTCACTAAGCAAAACAATAAAAATTAGAAAAGACATACCGTTATCAAATCCTCCGCAGCTGTAGTTCCCATCATCTCTTCATCATCAAACACGTCCTCCATGTTTACCTGAGCAGGGCTTTAGAAAAATAATTAAAACTTAAAAATAAAAAACAATACTTACATTCCACCAACCCGTTGTGCAGTCTCCACAAAATCATTATAAACCTTTATCGAATCGATAGTGTGATATTCACACAACATCTTATAAGTAACAATGGTATAAGCATTTGTCAATCCCTCTTCGGTTAACGCGCCAGCACTGAACAACTCATGAATTTGGTTAACGTTTAAAGATTTCGTAGCTAAGATAACGTAATGCTCTTCTGAACAGAACTAAATTAGCTAAACTAAGCACACGCTTTCATAGTATTTTACAGGGTCAAAGTTGTTTTGAAATTCGCAAAGCTAACTTCAAGGCCGTCTTCGTCTATGGCTAGCTTCAAGGCCGATGACTTTCTCAAAGTAAAATAAGTATGATGTTTATCTTTTAATACCAAATGACCTTATTCTTGAAGGTGAAGTTAGGTGATAATAACATAATTTGTACATATGAAGCCAAAATGGGGATTAAAAGAAATGTAATAAATATAATAACGTTTTTATTTTAACTAAGCGTTTTTATAACATATTCATTACGGTATAAAACACTCGTTGTAAAACAATGTTAAACAGACGTTTAACCTCATTGAAAAAATAATTTTAATTAACTACATAGATGTGAAAATACTTACACGTCAACTTAAAAATCTAAGCTCTCTTTAAAAAGACCCCTTTATCATTTTTTATTACAGAAAATAACAAACCTCTGATAGTAATTTCCAAAATACATCAGCATTTTTATTCTATTATTTTAGGATTTAAATGGTAATAATTAAAAACCTATTTTAAGTGTCTGGACTGATTGTCTCCTCATAATGTGGCAATTCAGTTTTAAAATTAAAATACAATGATGTATATTTTAATCGTCATCAATCGTCGTCAAAAAGACCTTACTGTTTTCTTTTAATTCAAAGCTGCTTTTTTAAAATTTATGATTAGAAAATATTCTGTGTTTTAAAACGAAAGAAAGTTTAAATCTACATTATATAACAACAACAATGTGTCAACAGTAATTAATTACCAAAGACAAACATAACTTAAAAGTATTACTGAAGGTTAGTACGGGTATAAAAAATGATAATAATTTTAAATATGTTAATGATAAAATCACTTCTAATGACGGTTGAAATAAATTGTTAACAGACGATATAACGTGTTGATGGTAATTTTTAAATAAATTCACATTTTTATTCATTATATTATTTCTCACTTTAAAATGGGTATAATTAAAAAATTTAAGTACAAGAACTGACTGTTTCCTTATAAAAAATGCAGTTAACCTTAAAATTGAAATACAATAGTATATATTTTTAATTATGAGTTGCGTAATATCAGATGAGTATATTGTTTTTCTTTCTTTTTAATTCAGCATGTGTGTTTTTAAAAATCGTGTTATAAAATCTATGATTTAGTGTTTTTTAAAAGAACCCATTCGATATTGGTAATCAATTTTTAAGACTATTAAATTTAACAGAATTATATAATTAAACAGTAATTAGCTAAAAGTAATCACGAACAGTGGTTTCTAACTACATATTGTTGTTGTGGAATTTAAACATGTAATTATTATATTCCAAACTTTTAATGCGGTTTTTATAAAAAGAATTTACGCGTGTATGGACAACATATAATATTTTGTTGAAACCGCTTTGTTATTAGGTTGTTTGTATATTTACACTTTAAAAATTAATTATGGGGAAATCAATAGCTAGTTTTACATCAATTATTCATAAACGTAAAACATAGAAAGTTCTTTAGTTTGATTAGACGAGTAACACAAAGCAGTTACTATCACTCGTGAATCAGTCCCTCAAAATGCTCTTTCAATCAGAGCTGGTAAGTGTGCTGTTAACCTTTTATTTATTTTATTTACTTGTACATATTTTTAATTACAGTTATAAACACATCTAAGTTATACGTAACAAGTTTTTTTAAAAATATTAAGGTGCACAATATACAACAATTTAACGAACGGATGGATATTAAACATATTTCAATGCAATCAATGGTAACAAAATAGTTTTAATATTCATTTAGAAAACAATATTATAATAACTGTTATGTAATTAATTAACTTAATAAAAATTTTTGTTTCATTAGAGAATAATCTGAATGTCAGTAATTTTTTTTATAACTCACTGAGGCTTTTTTAATTATGATATTTACAATAAAAATAAGTGTTCTATAATTAAATTCAAATTTTCCACGCAAGATCAGACCCTAACACAAGTTGATACACCTGTCTTACAAGATAGCATTAGGGCCTCTTTATTAGAATACAACCCCAATGTATCAATAAAATTTCAAAATGATCTACAAGATAATTGCCGA